>JAODVM010435271.1:0-24084 GCA_025400095.1 Phenganax marumi
CCAATAGAATTGTTTCTGAGGTATTTTGAATTTTAAATATATTCATGAGTGACTAACGCTGGATCCGCCACTGTCCTTTTATTACAGTAAATGTCATAGAGAAGCTCTGATGTTTTTCTTTACCTTGGAAACGTTTATAAAAATATCAAGAGCAAGCTTGATCAATCCCATGTGAGCCAAACTTCGATTAGAATCACGAACGACTTTAAAGATCACGCCTAATGCATTATCCATGACAAGTTGTACAGTGCATTTGTGGGAGAGTCGTGATCCAACCTCTGTTACATAAAATCAAACAAAAATTAAGTTTTGGAATACTAAAACTGGTCTAACTGAGGCTTGCGTTGTCAAATTGTTGGTTAGAAAACGGCTGACTTGTGAAAAGCATGAGTAGACATATTTACCAAGATGGACTAACGCTTCACGGATAGTAGTCAGATTTTTACACTTGAGCAGATAGTCCAAAGCCGATCTTGTACGATTGCAAAGCTTCATCGGTTCAGTGACGTTCGAATTAGCCAATAATATTCGTCGCCTTGCTTTTTTGAATTTCGTTGCATTGTATCGTTTTCTAACGGCGTAACCTCTCCATGCGCACTGAAAAAAGAGAATTGTATGGACTATACTTACCAGTTCGTACGGTACGAGACGAGAAAAACAAATCGTACAAAATATTCTCTTAATTTATGGTATTCTAAAATAACAAGAAACACATAGATATACGACATGTAGCAGCTTTCTACACCTGTATGACAAGAATCGCTTCCTTTCGTTTTTCCGCAGTTCGTTTGGCGAGAAATGTTCGTACACGTGCTTGAATCCTGGTCGCCGATTGGTTCTTTACAATAAGACGTTCCCGCCATTTTCTTTGCACAAGACGGACAAGATCCCGCATTCTAAGGTAGGACAATCTCTGTAGTTTTGCTCGCCACCATTGCTAAAAAGATATGAAAGCAAAAATTTAGATGCGTTGAAACCCGATGAAATTGTCTTATCTTGTTAATATATGCGGCCAACTTTGCCAACCGGGTAAAAAAATTCGGACGTGCGTATTACCAGCATTGCCAGAAAGAAACAGATGTAGCCCTTGTTTAGCGTAAAGTGTACACTTCTCAAAGTGTATACTTTATACTTTACACTTTCTACTTCTCAAGCTTACGGGGGTTTAAGATACTAAAATATTAAAGACAAAGTTTAAAATAATACAAATATAAATTACCAAGTTTTTCGAAAGTTTCTTACATAAAAGTAATAACATGGAAAGGCAATAGCCCTCATATATGTATTAACTACCTGGAGAAATACGAGTCGATCCATTTTAGCTTTGAACGCTGCGATAGCTCGGGCTTTGCGATAAGCACGCTGCAGACGAACCGCCATGAGATTCACGAAAACAGCGGCTGAAAATCTGAACAATCTAGCAGATTTCTCTGCTTGTAATCGCTGAAAGGAAGTGAGAATAACAAATAACAACTACCGAAGGCTCTCAGAGAATTTATGCCTTTTGCCAACATGTTTGATAGGCTCCTCGGGCCCTCGGCTAACTGCTTACCATACGCACGAATTCTACCAATTGTACATGCGATCATGAACTGCTTGACTAAAATATTCCGAAGTGATAATGCAAGTTTATCATGATTTGAAAAGAGCATACCTTGGCTAGCAATCTTGCTCG
Source organism: Phenganax marumi (assembly GCA_025400095.1). Classification (NCBI taxonomy): domain Eukaryota; kingdom Metazoa; phylum Cnidaria; class Anthozoa; order Malacalcyonacea; family Clavulariidae; genus Phenganax; species Phenganax marumi. The sequence continues at coordinate 1,676 of JAODVM010435271.1, forward strand.
GGAACCTCTTGCGTAAGCCTGGATAATTCTCGCTGCCTTTTCTCGCTTGAAATGCTGACGTACTACGTGACCACGGTAACAAGCTTGCAGTTTAATCACCGCTGTTCTCATAAGCAGAAACTGAGCGCGGATTCGCTGGCTTTTTACACATGCGCAGTACCATATGTTAATGGCAACCACAGCTTGTTTCATTTCTTGATAACGTTGACGTACTTCTTGCCCCAATTTGTGAGCTCTGTATTGTCTCTGAACGACTGTCACAGCTTGACGAAGCTTCTGATAAGAATCTCGTGCGCGATTTCCACGAACGTGCGCTTGGACCATAATGACTGCGTGCTTCAGTTCTAGATATCGTGTTCGTTCTTGATAACATCGTGCTGCACTTTGAATTAATATAGCGCTGTTTCGTAGCCTTAGGAAAGCTTGTCTTTGCTGTTTTCTCTTTAATATTGCTCGTTCTCTGCGCTGGATAACTATGGCAGCTGCACGTGTTTTCTTGTACGTGTCTCGTGCGTGTTTTCTCCGCACGTGTGTTTGAACTACGATAGCTGCACGTCGAAGGTCGAGATAACGTGTTCGCTGTTGCATGCTTCGTGCATAGCTCTGAATCAGAATTGCGCTTCTTCGTTTCGTGAGATATTCTTCCCTCGTGCGTTTTCCATGAACTCGTGCTCTTTCTCTGACTTGCAACACGATAGCGGCCGCACGTAACTCTTTGTAACGCTTTCTTTCGATTTTTCCTCGAACGCAAGCTTGCATTGTAATAACTGCGCGTCGAAGTTCCAAATACCATGCTTTCTCTTGACGACTTCGAGCTAGACTTTGTATCAGGACAATTCTTCGTATATATTGCAAATATCTTTCCCGTGTACGTATTCCAAGAACGCGCGCTCTCTCTCTCCGCTGTATAACGATGACAGCATTCCGTGTCATCTCGTACGTTTTCCGTGCTCGTTTACCGCGTGCTAACGCTTGGAGTTTCACGGTTGCGTTTCTCTTCTCCACGAAACGTGTCCTCACGCGCTTGCCACGGAATCGACTTTGAAGTAAAACGGTGCACTTCTTTAGTGTCAAGAATGAATTCCGTTGAGCTATGCCCAACACTCTAGCTCGTTCTCTCCGTTGAATTACAATGGCAGCCGAAAGAAGTTTCAAGTATGCTTTAATCGCTAGCTTTCGACGTACCAGACTTTGGATTTTAATAATATTTCTTCTTAGTTCTTGGTAACATTTCCTAGTTGTATAACCGCGGAAGAAACTTTGAATAACTATTGCACTGTTCTTTTGGGTTAAGAAAATCTCCCTTTGCGAATTTCTATGCAGGTTAGCTCGTTGTAGTCGTTGTATCGTAACTGCAGCAGCACGCAGTTCCCTATATTCATGGTACGTTTGTTTCCCGCGTGCTAACGCTTGCAGTTTGATCGTGGCCCTCTTTAACGACTTATACTCGGAGCGCTGTCGGTAGCCTCGGTAAGACGATTGGATCACGATGGCTGCACGACATCTAACAACGTGCACACGAGCTCGGTGACCACGATAGGCAGCTTGTATAAGTATAGCTGAACGCCGTAAAAGCAGATACTCAATCCGGGTTGATTTTCCTAGCTGGTTGGCGCGAAAGCGATGTTGAAGTGTCAAAGAAGCGTCTCTCAAAGTGGAAACAGTTTCCAGCATTTTCTTGACCAAACGCCGTTGACGGTAAAATCGATAGCAGTGCTGAATCAAAAAACAAGAGCCTTTCATCTCCATGAACAAGTTTCGTTCTTGTTTGCAAAGTTGGTTGGCTCTGAACCGCCTTTGAATGACAACTGCAGCTTCGTGAATAGCCGTATACTGTCGTCGAGACGACCACATACGAATGAAACTCTGTATTTGTATAACACACTGACGTTGGTGCCTGTACCACGCGCGAACCACACGCATCCTCCAGTGGCTCTGTATAATGGTCGCTGCATGATATCTCTTCATCTCCCTTCGGATTATCCAACCTCGTCTAAAAGCCTGGATGGTGACCACTGCTCTTCGTAGCTTAAGATATTCTTGCCTTTGCTTCCTGCTGCAAACCGTTGCTCTATAGTAACATTGGATAACTTTACTAGCTTTGCAGAGCTTCAAATATTTTCGACGCTCTATCCACTCCCTGACGCAAGCTTGAATTGTTATACACGCTCCTCTTTGCAAGTGATACAGTTTTCGAACAGCAGAACCTTGGGCGTAAGCGCGATAACGTGCCTGAATAAACAACGCTGCTTCACGTTTTTTTGAATAAGAATTCTTCGCTTGATAGCTTCGGATGACTGATTGAAGCAGGATGATGTTTCTTCGCGATTCTTTGAAGTTCTTCTCAGCAATAAGACGACGCACATGAGATTGCAAGATAATAGTTGACTTTCTCAAACGTTGGTATTCAACTTTTGCTTCTCGGCTCACAATCGTAGCACGCCGTCGCCGTTGAAGTACGACGATGCTAGACAGGATTTTCAAGTAGCTTCGTCGAGTAGAGAATGCTTTGAACGCGACCTGGATCCTAGTCGCAGCTTGATTTTTGATCGTCAATTCCTTACGCACGCGATATCCTCGAACAGCGGCTTGTAATGTGATTATTGCGTCACGTGTAGTTTGGTACACCGAAGTATGATGTCGGCAAAGCTGATTGGCTCGCACCAGTCTCTGGAGGTACAAAACCGTGCTTCTCAGTTGCTCGTACCTTCTCTTCGCTACAAACATTCGGAAAGTGGCTTGTAGTGTTGTAATGGCGTTTCTTGTCATTCGGAAAGTTTGCCTTTGAGTTGTGCCTTTCCACCATGCTTGAATCTTGATAGCCGCTCTTGTTCTTTCAACATCTCGACGCGCTTTCAAACCTATAATTCAAACAGATTTATGAAATTTACTCACGATGGAGCAATAAGTACATTATGTAGTCTTTCGTGTGAGCCAAAGTTATTGAAAAAGCTGACGTCTCCTTCAAAAGGTCTCTTGAATATTTTCGCATCAAAAAGCAATAAAATACAAACAAATGTTGGCAATGCCATTTTGTGGAAAATTTGATAAAAAAGTCGTCGTTTTCAGCTTACCTCTAGCAAAAGCCTGAATGGTGATAACACTGCCTCGTATACGATGATACCTTTCCCTTGCCTCCCGACACCACAACACAGCTCGCCAACGAGTTTGAATAATTCTGACAGCTTGTCTTTGCCTTCCATATTGCTTCACACAAACTGCGCTTCGAAGTGCACTCTGCAGACGAATAACGCTTGCCCGTTTAAGGAGGTACTCTTGGCGCACTGCCTGCCCTTTGCGGGTTGCTCGGAGGCGAAGTTGAATATTTCGTGCAGCCTCGCGTAAAGTTAAATATCTTTTCTGTTCTCGGTATTGCTTGTAACTTGCTTGGATGATGACTGCTGCTTGGGTCATCCTGTGGACTTCCATGCGCACGCTGTGTCCACGCGTGTACTTCTGAATCACAACGACGGCGTCCCGTATTCTTCTGTACTCCGCAACTGCTTGGCGCCCTAAGCTCCTTGCTCGATAATTACGTTGAATTATCAAGGTACACTGCTGTACTTGTAGATAGCGGGCTCGCATCGAATGCCTGCGATACGCGGTCTGGATTCGAGTGGCAGCTGCAGTCATACCTTTTATTTTTTGGCGTAGAAGATGACCTCGTACTACTGACTGAAGTGCGACAATAGCCACGCGCGTCTCGAGATATGCTACGCGCTGGGCGTGCATATGTTTGAGAGCCTGGTAACGTACTTGTAGTACGATTGCGGCTGATTTCTTTCTCAAATATCGCTGTCTCGCTTGACGACCTCGGATTCTGGCTTGAACTGCAGTAATAACGGATTTTTGTCGTTGAAACTGCAAACGAGTCGCTTTACCACGCCAAAATGCTTGTAAAGTTATCACAGCCTTTTGAACGTATTTGTAGTGTGCGGCCGCTTTCTTCATTAACAAATAGCCTCTGAAATAAGTTTGTACGACAAGACAAGCATTCCTTTGTCGTTCCATCATTTTCCGAACTAGGAATCCCCGAGCGCACGCTTGAATAAAAATGACAGCTCTTCTCGTTGAAAGATATTGTTTGCGATGTACATATTGTCTATAGAACGACTGTATGACAACAGCGCTTGCTTTGAGCTTGTTATACGCTTTTCTTGCCTTCAACCCTTGCGCAAAAGCCCTGAATTTTCGCTGGATAACAACTGCAGCGCATACGAGCCGTTCGTATCTTTTCTGTGCAATGTTTCTTCGCACTATTGCTTGTAGCTTTGTGATCGCCGTCTTCTTTTTCACAAAGTCTCGTCGTAAGTACCACATTTTCGCGAACTTTTGTATAAGAATAGCGGCTCGTAACTTTTTGAATTGATTCCTCGCCATCTTTCCTCTGTATCGTGCTTGTAAACAAGTCACAACTTTTTTAAACTTCATGAACTCTCTTCTTGTCTTCCTCGCAAGTAAGATCGCTCTGTACTGCCTCTGTATAACAACGCTAGCAGTTCGAAGCTTTTGGTAGCGGCGTTTCACCATGAACTTTCTCACTAAAGCTTGGATAAGTATAGTCGAGCGTTTCCGCGCCAAGAACCGTCGTCTTGCCTGGCAACCACGCCATTGCGATTGTATCAAACGAGCAGCTTTGTTTCTTCTTACATGACGCCTTGCTATCATTCCTCGATAATGCGCCTGCATTTGTAAGACAGTTTGTTTGAGCTGAACGAACTCGCGCCGAGTCTTCTTGGCGAGGCGGAACGAACGATAATATGATTGCACGACTGCGGCGGCCCTGTTCTGACCGTTTAACTTCTGTCGGGCTTGGTAACCACGTGCGTAGGCTTGAATAAGTATAGTCGAGCGTATGATGAGTTTTTTTCGTTTCTTTTGCAAAAATACCCGAACACTTCTTTGGATAATGACAGCAGCCTCGTTTTTTCGTCTAAGTTCTTTGGCGACGTTTCCTTCGCGATGTCGTCGCCATGCCAATTGTATAATCATTGCGGCTCGGCTTTCCAATCTGAGATCCAGCAACCGTGCACACAGATACGACAGGTATGTGATGATCACTTTCTCATCGGGAATCGTGCACGACAAGTCGGCGAACCTCAACATAGAAGGTACACCTCCCAACTCTTTCACCTAAAACAAATTATGCAATGTAAGAAATTCATCTTTTCACACCGTGAGAAAAGCTAGCCGAAGAAAACAAATTGTAAGCATATACGTATGAACTATACCTATAGTTAGTTACAACTAACATACGTAATTATCGTATTCATTTAAAAATTAAATTCGCTTACTTTGTCACGTAACAATTCGTGATTACTGCGTTCGTTGTTTTTAAGTTGCTGAAGTCTTGCGCTTGATTCGTCTTGAGTCTCCTCACCAGCCAAGCTATCTTCTTTTAAGCTGTCATTTAGACTATCTTCTTCTGCTGTGTAAGGATTGCAAGTGAGTGTTGTATCTTGACAAATGTCCTCTTCTCGTAATAAACTTGGATGGTAGAAATGGAGCAGATAGCACATCACTCGACCATCCGACATCGAGACTGTGAAGTTGTCCACCTGTGTGTAATGATTTAGTTAGTAAACACCTACCAATTTCAAATGGACAAGACATTTTGAGAAAACAATATGAAGACAGGACGCAGTTTCTTTGACGCAACTGTTTTGAATCATTATTCAAACCTGTTCTTGCCTTACCTTGACACCAAACAAGCGACATACTGATCTACACCACTCCAACAACAAGCCAAGTTTCTCAGATTTGCCATAAACATCATCGTTGTGTTCAGTAATGGCATGTTTAGCAATGTGAGGGTTTTTCTGCGAGTGATATCTTCTGAGAAAAACGATTTCATCTCTGATCTGTTGTTCATTCACAACTTGGTTCACCTACAGAATGCAGCAGACGTTTGGAAGCCTCGCACAAGTCATATAAAGTAAGAAAGCTTGCTAAACTGGATTTGGAAAGGGCAGTTACCTGAAAATGTAAGATGATCAACCAAAGGAGTGACAATGTTTTTTCGCGATGTCCATCGACGATGTGCCGAGGATTTACCGAGCTTACTTCACGCGTCAGTAGTCCTTGTTCTATCAAAACATTCAACGCGACGTCGACGTTATGGATTTTCTGAAGAAAAAACACATTTGCGAAAATTAATCAAAACAAGAAATGAAAGTTTTTGTGACTTGAAAATCTCTTTGCGACCACGTCAGAGCCGGACGGGAAGATTTCTGCATGCAGCATACCAGGAAATTTACACTTTGTGCGCATTTTGACAAACCTGTAGTCTGCTAATGGCTGGAACGCGTAAGCTATCAGACAGACGCCAATTCTGCGTTAGTAGTTCAATCACTCGTCTATACCACAACCAAATTGAAATGAATATAAGCGGATATTGAAATTTTGTAAACACGAGACGCTTACTAATGAACATCATATTAAGCCATCATTAACTGAAGTCTCTTCTGCACTTACGTTATTCTGAGACCGTCTCGTAAGTCGACAGCTAAGTTCGTCACAGCGTAGTCCATCTCATCAAGAGGAAGCTGAAATCATGCGGTAATAACAATTTTGCTTTGACGTTATTCTGGACAAGTTTACAAAAGCCTGGTTTTCCTATGCTCGTAACAATCGGAAAGATAAGAATCACAATCTTTCTAAACAGCCAAAGTAGAACAGTTTCAAACTAATTCTCACCGGAGCAATTATTAGTAGATCGTATGTATGTTTTCTATATGGGATTTACTACTGAGGAGAAAGAACACTTTGACCGTTCAGAGATATCGTTACTCTTCCTATGCGACAATTAAGATTATATGGAAACCAGGCTTTAATCGTGAGTAGAGAATGAGGTGAACAAGAACACTTGGCGCACCTGTTCGTGGGTAACGGTGTAGTTCAGTAAACTAAGATGCTTCGTCACGTCTCCTTCACCTTTCAAGTAATCGCGCGAAAACGACAAAAGCAACAAGCGGCTACTCTATGGGAACGAAACAATAGCGATGTTTAAGTTATACTCTCGAAAAGTTTCCCTGACTTCTATGCATTCATATCACTGCGCGCGGTAGTTCCTTCTATGATAAAGCTGTATAGAATAATTCATACAATGGGCTTTCTTACTGGTACTACCTTATACTCGGCGTTTTTGTTAAATAAGCACGGATCATGGTCGATCAAACGCGTTAGTTTCGCTTTGTCCAAAAACAGGATAAGCAAGAGGAACTTTTTCAACGTGAATCTCTTCAAAGCTTCGTAATAACCTACAGTAAGTGAAAAAAAAATCATTTAGTACTACGGGGCAAATGATGGTAGCGAAAAGTGCTTAAGTGTTACATATGAAGAAAATATTATGGAATATTGCGTATATACCGGGACGATAGCATTCCGCTACAGTTGTGTGACGATATTCTTTCGCAATGTCAGGATTCGCCAAGAAACGTCTTTTCAAAAATCTCCTCAAACCAGTCACGTCGTTATTTGATTGCAATGGTAGTACTTCACCGTATATCGTCTGAAAAAGAAAAATTGTTAGTGAAAAAGGTTGAAGATATTTGGAGGGCACGAACAAGAATTACAGTGCCTTTGAACACTGAAGATGGGGCAGCCTCGTTCCCAGGCTCTTGGGTCTACTTCGCGGCCTGCACCGACTTTCAGCCTTTCCAAATCCCTGTCCATTCGGAACTATGATATCATGAGGAAATCTTGCACATCTTTGTATATCTGGAAATTTGTGTAACTGTACAGAAATTAAATCAAACTAAATCTAACCTCAAGACCAATACGAAGCCACAATGTGTTATATGAAAGCAGCATTTTCACCACAGTCTCTTTGATTCCTGCATAACAGAATTAAGATCATTGGAAGATCATTTATCTCTTTTGTAAATTTTTAAAATCTTATAGTAAAATAGTACGTGGATATATAAAATTATTATTATTACTTCGTTTTATCGCATGTTTGCATGGATTACGTTGGTGTCTCATCTCGTGTTATGCGCTATAGCTGAACATGTACTTGTCAATAAACTGAAAAAGAGTTCAATGTACTATCATTATTATTATGATACTCCTACTGAGATTTCTCCAGTACCTAAATCTTGATGAAGATGTCTATCGGCTCTTATCATCAACCGATTCTTCTCTACTTCACTCTCAATTGTCTTCGTCACCATCGCTACGGGAGCCGACTGATACAGCAGGCAAGCGCAACGTCTCAGGCGCGCCATTTTTCTTCTTGCTGTATAAGTTCGTAGTGAGAGAACTTCTTTCGTAGGAGCAAGATGTTGACTAGCCTGTATCGAGTCATTATCACCAGGAAATACACACATTGACATTTCAGCTTCACTCACTGAAAAAGTTCACGATAAACACTTCTATAAAGTAACGATGTAAGGTGCGCATTGCAAGACGCATAATTTCGTCTAACGGTTGCAAACTATAATTAGTACTGACTGCATAACTAACTCAAACCTCATTTAAGGACCTATTTTAGACATAGCTGCTGACCTACTTTGAGGATAGACAACAGAATTGCCTACTTTTGAGATTTTCTCAAAATGGGGTTTTCAGTCGTAAGAGGCCGCATTTGGAACAGTGCTAACACATAAAGGTTCGTGTCCTACTTACCTGACTGCTCGGCTAATTCATCAGGGGGAGTTAGAATAAAATTCAACCATTTCAGAAAACCTCGCTCTTGCTTTTCCATCCATTTTTCATCATAGTACATATTCTTCGCAGCATACGGTAGAGGATGTCGAGGCAAACTACGCTCAGTTGTCAAGTGCTTGGTCAAATTGAGTCGCGAAGGAGCGATGCCTTTTGCCGCAACTTTCGTCTTGAATTTCCGGGACGTGTTTAGACTCTTTCCTATTTCGAAGATGTCATGTAGTGTTAAAACAAAGGAAAAAGTAGCCTAGGCGCTTGGCTTTGTTAGTAAAACGTACGTAAGATATAATTGATTTTTTTTATTCTCGCAAATGGCCTTCAGTTTATCTCCTTAAAAATTAGGACAAACCTGTTGCGCTCTTATATTGCGACTTTACGATTGGTTTGACAGATGTTGTTGTGGCAACATTTTCGTTGGACGCTTGAGGGCGTTTTGGCTCGGGTTCACCAGCATTGCTTTCTCCCAGGATGCGTTTTGACGCCACACCGCTGGTTGATTGCGTGTCCGCGTTTGAAATTTTTCTTTTATGAGAAGACGCACTCTTTCTAACGTGGTCTGGTAGCATGGTTTTCATCTGATATAATTATGTAAAAAGTTAGGATAACCTTAAGCATGTTAAGCGGATTTAAATAACGAAACGGGGCGCACTCAGGTATACAGGCACTCAATGCGTTACTGTGAAAAATTAGCGGTTAGTTGTTGCAATAATTTGCTTTTTTGGATTGAAGTTGAGTTCACAAAGTATTGCACGCTCTCGTACCCAAGCTCCCAACAGCAGCACGGCTCCTTCAAAATGCGCGGGAAAATTTTTGAAAAATGCTAAACAAAATGGTTGGAAGTAGTTTTTCTTTGTTGGGCAAAAACAATCGGAAAACGACTTAACGGACTCGAAAATACAATAGGTTTGTTGCAACTATTTGTAAATTTCGTTTTTTAGACTGTTATATGCTAGCTTTTGACTCTGGTATACTTCAAGCTATTGGGAAGTTATGTTTCAAACTTTCTTTTCAGACTGTTTTCTGCTAGCCTTTATAATAGCTTTACACAGTTCTGCTCTTTTGAATGCATGTTGTTGAGGAGGACAACAATGACTGATTTTTGAATAATTCTTGATATCATATGCAAAGTCAAATACAATTATTGGTTTATTCTTATCATTATTTCAGGGGGGTAAACACCTCTGTTTGAGACAATTGCTCGAATGAAGGTAGCATACATTGCATAGTGATTATATATTTGTGTGCCCTAATCTATGCTCCTAGTCTGGCCCCCCTTATATTTGGCTTAATATACTAGAAGTATGTAGTACCTTTGGTTTGGATTTGACTGCCGTATCGATAGCATTGCCAAACAAAATCACATTCAATCGGTTGAAATCGCCAAGATTCAGAGTCACAACCTCTCTATAATTCCCCTCCGAATTCGGTGTCCATCGAATGGGCAAATCCAACTCTGTCATGCCAGGAATTATAAATTCAACTGTGTGGTCCAAGGTTTCATAATTATTGATCACTGCGCCATGTTCAACTGGTTTAAAAATTGTAAATCCTTTGCTTTCAGGCCATTTATTCAAGTGTAGACTTTGAGCGATGCTCAACGGATTATCGATTATGATTCTCTTCATTTTACTGTTGCCAATTTTCACTTTTCCGAACGAAATCCGTGGCGTTTTGGCAAACATGGTCAGGCTTAAACGCGGGCTTTCCCTCGGTGACCCCGCTTTTCTCTCCTTCTTCGGCGTCCAAGGACCATACCATTTCCCATGACTAGGTGTCGAAGGAGTTTCAGTATTCTCCTTGATGTCAAAATCTCGTTCCGAAGACCACATTTTGGTCAAATTTCAATTCGATATTCTATATTATTCTCTTCAAAAGTATAAATAATCAACTTGACCAGTTCCTAAGGAATTACATCGTGTTAAAAACCAAAAAGCCTTCTGAAACCGATCGACTATATTGGATCTCACGTAAACATGGCGAAGAAATGAAACAAATTCAAAGAAAAACGCTTCGTAGTGATCTATTTTCGTTACAATTTCTTCTTATTTATGAAATCTTTTCGTTCGCAAAGTTCAAATGTTTGTTTCGAACCTTGCATCCAATCAGGGAACGTTATTAAAAACATCTGACCAATCAAAGTGCCTGTTGTGCTGTCCCTTTGCTGTCGTGGGCTCCAGTGGCCGAGTGGTAGTACTTCATTAGAATTACAATAAAATGTTTTTAAAACCGAGGGGCTGTTGAAGGCCATACTTGCACTCTGTGCCAAGCGCGAGGCATGCTATCACAGATTATAGACAATACAGATATCCTCAAGTTGACATGTCAGTTCGATCGTAGGAAGACATCCAATGGCTTATCAATTGGTATTACACTCACCATATAACAACAATTAGGTGTACAGTTATTTATAATAAATAATTTTCTCTACGAAAACTACAACTATTGGAAAATCTTTGACTTATAATTCTTGATTCATAACCCGTATGATTAGGTATGTTCTAACAAAACAGAAATAGAGTATCAGTATTCGTTTTGAGGATACACCATGTATATTTATTATTGCAAAGTTTTCGGTCCGTTAGCCCGGACCTTCATCAGTGCAACTGATGAGTTGCACTTCAGTGCAACATCAGTGCAACTTCATCAGTTGCACTGATGAAGGTCCGGGCTAACGGACCGAAAGCTTTGCAATGGTGTATCCTCAAAACGAATACTGATAATGTGATAAAAGTTACTCGAAAATACTTGACTAAACGCGCAAGCTGTCCAGCAGGGATGTAACGTGATTTTCTTTCAATTTTCAATGAAATTTCTTAGAACAATTTCCTGCGTTTTTTGGATTTATTTCAAAAAGAAAGTGTAAAGACGGACGCTTGCCGACTTATAATGGAAGCGTTTTGCAGGTGAAAAATGGATCCCTGTTTTATTTTGCTCTTCACTCTATTATTAAAACCTCTTCAGCTTAACTAAAATTTAGTTTTTTTTTCTCGTTTAGATATCAGACTGATAGCACAAATGACCCTGTCATTGTTAATAGTTTAATGTTCGTTTCTAAGACTCTCCATGACTCAGTCAGGTGAAGAATCCTAGACTAGTTTTGCCACAGGAGAATTATCGACAGAATCGAAACGGACAGCAAAGGTTTTTGTTCTGTTTAAGGACTGTTTTCCACTGGGCGGGATTTTTTGAGCGAGAAATAAATCTAGCAAACGTGATTGGCTAGCAAAATAATTTCCCGCGAAGAAGTCAAAAGTAAGCCAATCATGCATGATAGAACGTTTAATGAATCAATATTTGAAGTCGTAAAACTGCATGAATTACAATTGATTTGACTAAGATTAAGATTGAGAGATAAAAGTTATGCTCAAAAAGCCACAATGTTCTTACTACTAAATCATATCGCTAGGTTCGCTCGAAGAAATTCGCGCAGTGGAAAACCGCCCTAAGTCAATGAATCGATCAATGGATCGATGATAAACTTTATTTTCACACGGTAAAATCTAAAGTATTTAAAAAATTTTACAATTTCATCTCGTATGGAAAACAGAGCTCGCTTGATAAAATTTTTGGTGTCGGTAGTGATTCTGCGCATAATTTTCTTCCGTTGAAACTAACCTTACGGTATAGCTAGCTGATTTAAAACTTCTGAAGTCTCTCATAGCTGCATTTTAATTTAGTTCTCTAACATTGAGCGACGAAAAAAGAGCGACGGGTCAACTTATTACTGGCTTCATTCGAAAAGTAAAGCGAAAAAACTCAGTCGTTTTATGCCCATCATGAATTTGTTTCTTATGCATCTATTTACGTTTTGTTTGGAAGTTGTTTTTTTTCATATTTGTTGATTTTTTAGATTGATTACGGACGAGATTTTGAGCAACAGTTGAATTTTTTCGTTGAAGCTCGTGCGTCTTTTTGTAATTTGGATGCGGTGCTAATCTGTCTTGTACAGGTAAAGGACATTGGTATTTTGGTGTTTTGTAGCTCTCTTCGAGTGATAGCCACACTATGACAAGCAAAGTAGTACTGTAACGTCATGTTGTGAGACGTACTCGGGTGGATGAATGTTTTGTAAGTCTCTCCGAGTGACAGCCACACCATGACAAGCAAAGTAGTAGTGTAACGTCATGTTGTTGTGGGACGTACTCGAGTGGATAAATGTTGCTTGTGTTAGTCTTCCCTGGTGATAATCGCACCATGAATACGAAAGTAGTAATGTTAGCATCTTATTGTTGGGTCGTTAATTTTAGTGCGTTAATTTGTTATCAATGAAAACAAGAGAAATCGTAAAAGGCAACCACACTAGAAAGACTGCTGCTTTTATACGGGTAAGGACGGTCCTTTTTCATTTCTAGAAAATCTAGTAGTGCCTAATTAATACATTGTAATTATGGACAATCCCTGACCTACGTACATATTCACTTTAAACCAGTGAAGCTGAAGTTTTGCATGAGACGATATTTTTCAATTCTTCTTTAAATAGCCCATATATTACAAATATGTACAATCCCTGACCTAGATATATACACCTAAAATCATTACATCTGAACACCTCTTCTCTTTTTCATTACAGGCTTGTGTAGCGTTTTCCTTCATAACTATTCCGTCAATCCAGGATATTTTCAACCGTCTTACGTTATATCTTGAATCCGGTAAAGTTGCTTTTGCCAACCAAGCCCTCAGTCAAGGCGAGTATTCATAATTGCTTCTAAAAGCATACGGTATTTGTATGGCATTACACGGGAATTCCTTTGCGAAATTGCCAATCAAGTTTCAAATAGTCGTCTTAATTTGTTCCAGGCATTATTATTAATCGATGCACTTGTCCCAAAAAAAATTGCGAGTTGTTGTTATGCTTTTAAACTTAATAATTTTCTCCTTGCTAATTTTCACGAAATTTTTCAAAACTTCCAACTATGTTCAAAAACCTTCTAAATTTTTCCCGCGTGGAAATAAAAAATTAGCTCAAAACAGTCTTTTACCGCGTTGTAGAAACATCTGTTGAAAAGTTTGGAAATTTTTCGTTAGTATCGTAAAGGGGTCTCCTTATTCAGTACTTTTTGTAGCTATAGTCAAGATTTCTTCTTGTAAAACCAACTTAGTCACGTTTCTTTTCAGGCGATGCATTCTTAAAAGCCGCAGTTAGTTTATTCCTAGAAGTTCCGAAAAGCATTGGTAAGACAGAACGGTTGGCATGTTTTGATATTCTCTTGTGTGATATTTGTTTGCTTTTATTAAATTGTCTCTTGTTTTTGTTTTCTCATCCTTCACAGAGATTGATTGCAAGACGAAATCTTCCGAACCATTTCTACTTTCCTACGTGAATAATTTCCTGGCGTTTCTTCTCATTGTTCCGGTAAATTATTGCAATATGGCCAGTCAGAACATACGACTATAAGAAGAGTCAGTCAATGAAACGATTTCGAGTAATATACTTGCAGTCAATGAATCCTTAGAGTAATGTTGTACGAATTAGAAATTGTGACTGCATCTCTTGGCGAATCAAAGTCGTGTCTGTGCCTTTAGGCAATGGACAATTTGCTTTGTGGACTAAACTTTGATTTAGGTATACATTTATCAACACAGCTAAAAAGGACATCTTAGCTTCAGTAAAACTGCGAAATGTGGTTGCAAAATGTTGCATGATGTGGGAAATATTGTCAAGCGAAGTTTATAATTTTGTATATTTTTTATTACCTACGAAAATTCCTACCACTTTTGGAACCGAAAAGGTAGCAATTTTCGCATGTCATACAAAAATATACAAAATTGGCAAACTTCGCAGGGCTATATTTTTCGCATATAGTAAAATTTCGCAGCCAAACTTTTCAGTTTTATACTGAATTTAAAATGCTTTTTCTTGCTGTCCTGATATAGACTCTATGCTTTTTGTCTATTTCAAAATGTAGCGCATAGGGGAAATTACCACTTGAAATGTCATGAATTTTTTGTTTCTATATAGGATCATCCTGACCAGGGCGTCTTGTATTTAGTTCGAGGGCTTCTCAACGTCGTTGAAGACTATAACTGGGAGTCACAGAGTGATGCAAAAATGAAGATTTATTTCAATGTTATCTCATTGTTAGCGGCCACAACACAGGTGAGGAAAGTTTGACTAATATTTTTATATTTCTGTTGCACTACATTGGGGATTAGTCTTGAAGATTAAAAACGTCGTCTCGAAGTTGTCGCAACTGTCTTAAAGATATAGTGATGATGTTTTTTATCGAAGGACTAAGTAACCGGCTCGAAGGACCAAGTAACCAGCTCGAAGGACCAAGTGGTTTGCTATAAAAATAAGACTAATTTCTTCTCTTTTTGGTGTAGGAAACGTATTTTTACCACATGGAGAAAGGTAATGCAAAGTTTTTAGTGTTTGTCAAACACTTACAGTTCCTAACTTTCGCCAAGTAACATAACGTTGTGTTTTCAGTTGTATCGAATGATGGAATGTATGGCAATGATAAGAAATTCATTGCTGAAGTTAATAAAATCATCTCGACTGTTACTGAGGAGATTTTGAAATATTTGCGCAGCTTGTCAGGCTCTGAGGTAAGTTCGTTGCTTACAGAGATGAAACAAGTAGAGCTGGATGTGGAAACTGCTTGACTTTCCAAATTTTTTGTGTTTCTGTTACTAAGTTGACTATGATCATGACATTAGCTTTGCAGTGAAAATAGCCTAAAGACCAGATGTTTGCTTTTTTTAGACTAAGAGGCAAGCTCAATTGGCAATGGAGTTCTTTAACAGGTTCAGAAAGGCATTGATTAACGTCTATGAGAAGATATAGCGTTTTGACAATTTTTTTTTGACCAAAGATTGATAGGTTGTGCGGATTTGACTAGTGAAGATATGTGTATACTGGCTGTGAATCTTTGGAACATGGCTCAAAATAGTGGACAGAGTGATTCAAAATTAATGGTTAGTATCTTCAAATGATTAAATGTGTGAATGTTTGTACAATCCCTTTAGCTTGATATAGACACTTTAAGCCAATAGTTTTTGCTTAAGACGATGCATTTGAGTTCTTCTGGAAGTGATTAAATTATTGTAAATACGTACTTTGTCTGACCTTGATATTGATGCTTTAAATCAATGAACATGAAGTGCTTCAATAAGATACATTACACTCTAAATGTCTCAAATATTCTATATCTGTACCATCCCTGACTTTGATATGCACACTTTAAATCAATGAAAATGAAGTTTTTGTGCAAAAAGATGCATTACAGTAGAGTTATGTTTCAATTGGTTCATACGTTATAAATTTGTACTATCCCTGACCTGAACATAGACACTTGAAATCAATGAAGATGAAGTCGTAGCATGCAAAGATATAATAAAACAGATCTTTTTGACTACTTCAAATGTTATAAATATGACAATCACCGATATTAATATAGGCGCTTTAAAATTCTTTCTATCTTTTAGGCACGAACTCATGAATTTCTGAAGAATAAGGGTAAAACGAGACCTGACATTTTGTCTCTTTTGGGGCGACTGCCACTCATTTCGCGTGCATAGAAAATCATTTCAAACGAATTATAACTTAATGACTCAGGCATAGATAAATTATACATATTTTTTGTGATTTTCATTTATTTTTCTAAGGAAAGCATTCATATTTTGGTAAAATATAAAAGTTGTGAAGAGATAGTAGTTGTGTTCACTTTCACGGTTTTGCAGCCAATGTTATTTTATAGTTAAGTTAGTCACAGAACAGTAAGATTATGTTTATAACTTGCTCACGAATCAGGAATTAAGGTTGGTATATTGTTGTGCTTCAGTGCTTGGAGGTTTTATTGAATTCCCAATTCATGAGCTTCCTTAGACTGGAAGAAAGTGTATGAAAGAGTGATTGTGTCCACTTTGTACAGTGCAGGATCATCTAGGAATTCTGGATCAATATAGAAAAACACTGGCATGTCAACCTGAAAAGGACAGATTCCTGGTAAAACAGATTCCAAGGTGATGTAGTGGAAAACTTGTTATTTGAAAAAGTTCTTGCAACTTTTATATTCGATCCAGTTTATAAACTTATTTGGTACAGGTTTTTTGTGACCTGGTCAAACAGGTTTTCACAGCTTGTTAAAACAGGCTTCAAAACTTCATAAAACAGGTTTTAGTGACTTGTTTAACCAGGTTTTTAAGACTTCTTTCAGCTGATTTTCACAACTTGTTTTAACTGCTTTTGAAGACTTATTTACACCACTTTTAAAGCTTGTTTTAACAAGTTTTCATAACTTGTTAAAACAGGTTTTGGCAGTACTGAAATAGTAATTGTTTTCACCTGTTCATGAGGGTTAAGTCGTTGTTCTTCAAAACAAAAACACTGAATTTTATTGAAATATTGCCCAGCTTCAAAAGGTATCACATTGTATGTTGAAATTCCCGTGATTGGAACTCCTGTTGGGTTCTTCGCTGTGTAAAACGCAAGTGCTGTTTCACCAGGGTAGACCTAAATTACATTAAAAGAAAGTGTAATGCAGGATTAGAGATATTGTTTCTACTCTTTTTGGTTAATCATCGTCAACCCATCAGTAACTTGACAAGAGAAGTATAAGTTGAAAGAATGAGCTGTTGTTCACCTTCACTTCAGATTGTTGCGGTTTGAATGACCACTGCATTGTAGCGCTTTTGTCTGCATTGAAACGCACGGTCAACAAACGTTCTTTTCTCGTCGTCATATTCTTGATTTTTTCACCAGATTCTGCCTGCTGAACTGTTCCACCTAGACCAGATGCCTGCAATGTTATGAAGTGAGATTTTTTTCAACTTTATCATCAAGGTACAGGAGTCGTGCCCTGATAGCTAGACAGTCTGCCATCAGGCAGTCGGGCTCACTTGACTTTGCACTCTTAATCTTCACAGTTACCTGACAAAATATTCTGTATAAGGGTACGGCAGCATAGGATGCCCCGAGCACAACAACTACCAGCGCTACAGTATATATGGCTGTAGTCCTATTCTTCTGTTGGTAACGATTGCTCCAGTTTGAAATGCTCCCATATATATGTCACCTTGAAATGTGCTGGAATTTCTGGCTCCAAACTGCATGCCGACAATTACATATCATTGAATTTGGAGCATGCCTACGTCCTTTGCAAAATAATTTGTAAGGTTGTACTGTAGGCCAGTTTATGGCACTAGTACCCAATTTTCTATGACCAGAAATTAGACTTGTGTGTTGCCCAAAATAGCGAAAGACAGTATCATCGCAAAAGCGTCCATGTTTTACTTAGACCAAGCTTTTGAATAGAAGAATGTTTCCTGAGTAACCAATACGTAAAATTGACAAGCATTTAGTCAAAACTTCTGGTACAAAAATGTTTTAAAATTTTATAAATATTTTTTGAGGTTATAATTGTGCTAACATGAAGTAACCAACGGGATCGCGGGCTCGTAAAAGTAACGAGTTATTTTTCTTCATGAAAAGTTCAAAAATTTTGCTGCAAAACATCGGGGTTTTTTGTTTAATTTTTCGTTATTTTAAAGCTTCTTGTATTTCTTTGGTATTATAAAGGTTTTGGCGATGCCTTTAGTGTCTAGGGCGGCGGACCAGGTATGTTTTTAAAGTATAATTTTGTTTCAAAAGTTTGAAAATTTGAGTCTCATGGTCAATGGCCACTGGCTAGTATCACTGACCTGTATATACCAGTGGTATATACCGGGATGGAGTGCTCAATCTACTTTTGACGGAATGGCGATGTCCCCAATTGATGCTCACCGTCATATTACAGAACTTGCCAACGCGCCCTTGCTTGTAATTAAACAAATTGAAAATCCTGGCCGTGACAAAACAATATATGTTTATTCTGATTTTCCTCACAGACCAGTGTGAAAACAAACGTCTTTGTAGTTTTCATCATGAAAGAATACAGTTGCTTTTTCCCTACGACCCAGTATTTAAAAAATATCACAGGTTTGATAGAAATCCTTCATATGTAAGACCAATCTGTATGCAGTACGTTTCATGCCAGCAAACAACAAAGGATGGTGTGCGGTAATTTTCATCAACCTGAGGTCCTTTGTTTGTCATATTCATCAGCATCAGTTGAGGCTGTATTTTGACCTGAGCACTCTGTCTGGATAGGTATATACAGGTCAGAGCGTATGCTTTGGCAATAGGGACTTGGTTGAAAGTTACCAGGGTGCTGTTTGGCTTGGCCAGTTTCGACCCGATTGGAAAACAGCAATTAGTGGTCAACATGTAGTTATATTGAGAATGTGAGAATAAGTAAGAAGGTTGATTTGCTTGCTTGTGTAAGAGTGCAAACTTCTAAAAATAGCCTGCATGTGCTGCTATTGGATGCCAGTTGGTGGGTTAACTAAGCTGTCTGCCAATGATATTTTTTTAGTGTTTCCATGGTTATTTACGATAAATAAAAGATTTTGTGGAAACACTACATAAACTTAGTTTGCCTGCAAAGCACCAGAGTACGGGGGCTGGTTGTTTGAAACTTGGGTAGCGCTATCCATTGGATTGTGAATTTTTCAACGTTCATAAAATTGGACAGAAAATGCCGAAACTTCCATTTTGGTCTACATTGTAAATATTACAGACTTTAATCTATCGATATTAGTTGTAATTTTAAGTTATAAATCGATAGAAAACTTTTCAAAGGCTACAAAACATCACTATCCACCTTGCAAACAACTGGCCTCAACTATTTACAGTTGATTTCAGCTCACTTTCCACTGAAACATTTGGAACTTCATTGTAAACTTTGCAACTTCGTTTCCAAGTTCAATTGTTCATAATAGAATCCAGATAGAGGTTTGTAAACAAACCCTATGATTGGTTGTTTAGGAAAAAACAGCCAATGAAATGCTTGGAATACAATCCTGTTTCTGAATTTCATTGTGGACTTTTGAATATGGAAACAAACTGGCAGAGTTTGCAACAAATTTCTGAATATTTCAGTGAAAAGTGAGCTGAAATCAACTGTAAGAACTGTAACCTCCGATCACATATGAATTTTTTGTGGTGTATGTTAAATTGATCTTTGATATTCGTAGGGTTTCCTTGAGCCGATGCAAGTTGATTTGGTTTTGGATAGTCAAACTCATGTCGAGAATGATTTTGTTGTTGAATCAACTACTTTGGTAAAGCCTAATGAAATGAAATTATGTAATTGAGTTAGCCTGGACTTCATTGGTGCTTTCTTATTTGTTATATTGCGTTGTCCAGTGCCAGACAATGTTGCTTTTCATGTAAAGACTCTTGGCACTTTATGGATTAATGTGTAGAATGCAAGATACTTTTAATCACTAAAGGAAGATGCTTAAATGGGTATTTTTGTATATTTTAGGAAATTGAGTATTTTGTCTCGAACTATACTGGTCTTTCAAAGTTAAGAAGATTGCTTTTTGTCGCAAAGCATTGTCCTAATTTGGAGCTGGATGCATTGAAGTAGGTCTAATACTATAAATGCAATGGGCAGAAGCTTGAAACAAGTAATTATCAATTTCTATCAAGTCTAATGGGACATAATTTGTTTTGGACTTGCTCATGAAATCGTCAAACAAACATTCAACACTAAATTATACGCATCGATTATTACGAAGCTTAGTAAAGCAAGGTCGGGGTGCTTATATCATTTCCTCTGTCTTGCGCCAGATGGTTGTACTGGTCAGGGGAATTCTTGCCTATTAGTGACTTGAATAAAGTTGAAAAGCTACATCAAAAATGCTTTTTAATCAAACTTACTAAGCTGTTTACTTATACTAGTTCAAGGGCAGGGGAAGCTGATGGAATTCAATTGGATGCAAACTGGATCAAACTACCAATAAAAAAGCTGCGGTCAAGGTACATTTACACCTTATATGCTAGGGATGGATTTACTGGGTGGTGCACACCACCTAATTTTGGCTAGAGCAGTTACTGGAGGATACAAGTGTGTATGTGTTATTGACTATAAGTAGAGAATATAATTGGTGCAATTCTAGCATACCCCGCCACTTTTGAGCATCTGATGCTAATCCTGATCCTAACCCTGATCCTAATCGTGATCCTAACAATGATTAGCGTAACCCTTTCCCACTCAAGATTCCTTTGTCATTTCAATGTAAGTTTAGGAAGTTACATAAATGTTGAAAGACTGAGATATCTGGACTGTGGACCATGGCAACACACATTTAGATACCAGATGTGAGATGGTGGGGTATTCTAGAATTTAGCCGTAGAATATATGTACAAACACAGGGCTATAGGCAGCGATTGAAAATCATTGATAATTCACATATGTAATAATAAATTATATAGATTAATATATAGTATGTATTATTCAGGGATATATTATTATTTACATGAATTATCATGGATTTTTACCATTCATATCGATTGCTTTGTCCAATGATGTTATTATATATATAACTAATCAATTAGGTTCTTCATCTTTATATCTTGTCTGGACCGCATTTATGCAATGCCCATGAACGACATTCAGACACCCACGAAGGAGCAGCCATAGACTGACAACACCTACTCCACACTAGAGAACCCCCAACCCACATGCTTACAAAATCATGCTGGATCCATCACTGCCTTATGTGATGGGAAGTATTCCGGATTGAGTAACTACTGGCCGCTGCTCAGTTGTTTTTCCATTATTCTAGCTTGAACATTTGGATGCAGACTTAAAGAACCACAAGTCCAACGGTATTAAAGAAAGTATAAGGTATTTTATGTTTTTTGTCAATTCATTTTGTTTAATCAAAGTTTTGTTTTTTCTAATGCCTGACCATTTTGCTTGCTACTTACTGCTGTTTGCAAGCTACTATGAGGGGTATGATTTTTTTATGTATGTTTATATTTCAAACGTCTGACAAGACAATCATGCATGTCTTAAACGGCAGTCGGCCCGTAACTCTGATGTTCGCCAAAACATTGCTGACTTGTTTTGGAACATGCATGTTTTGCTTGCCAAACATAAATGTTTTGAAACATGAAGAAACATGAAATATTTTGCACGTGTCATGGTAGCATGCAAACAGCAATGATAGGTTAGTAATGAAGTACTGTTCTTTTTTGCTTTTCAAAACTGACATTCGTTATTGTTTTGGTTGTGTTTTGTTAATAGACGAGGCCATGATGATTTAGGCGACCATCACTTGGACTGCGGAGATTTGAAGTAAGGAATGCATTGTATTAAAGCATTGTATAGAGAAGCAAATTATTAAGATTTTTATAATTTTGCATGATATTGATACAAACAACAATATAAGCATCAGTTTGAGGATGCACCACTAGCAATATGCAATAATAAAAATACGTGGTGTATCCTCAAACTGATGCTTATAAGCAAATTATGCTATGACAAATCAAACGGCAATTTTGGCTATCAAACAAACATTGATCTATACATGCACTGAGGTGCACTTGTGGCAGTGAATGAGTGTATTGTCAAAAACAATCTTAAAACAACTCATTTGTATTTTTTTACAGTAATGCTCACAAGTGTTATTCAAGATCCCGAGATTATTGTTCAGTTCCTAAACATATTATTCATATGTGTTTAAATGTAATCAAGGTGAGTTTATGTTGAACTAAGATAATAATAACAATAATAACAATAATAATAATAAGGAAAACTTTATTGAAATATTCTTCTTATATATATATAATTGCAAATCTTGCTCGATAAGGTAATTTACAATTGGCTACTTCAAAATAATAATAATAATAATAATAATAATAATAATAATAATAATAATAATAATAATAATAATAATAATAATAATGAAAA
>JAODVM010435382.1:3545-24081 GCA_025400095.1 Phenganax marumi
ATCTTTCAACACCAGAAAAACTGCAGGAAAAAAGCACGCATACAGCAGTGCTAGTGTAGAGAAAGGAAAAAGCAACCTTATTTCTTGAGTTCACCATTTCAAGAAAATGAATCTATCCTCTTTCTTTCCACGCAAACTGGCTAATATACTGCTGATTATTTTCCAGTCGAAGTTGGAGAAAATATCAAACCAGCAAAGAAATGTGAGAAGCAGGAAGAGTCATTGTCATTGGTCGACGTTGATGCCGGGGAACTCCCTTTGGCAGTGAACAACTCTGCTTCTACCCTTGCTATTTCCACTTCGGTAAGTATTATTTACCCTTTCAAGCCAAAAAAAAATTAACTAAAGAGTTTCAGAGGAATGAAAATGAAGTAACGACCACAAGATTTCCGTATACCACAAAATCCTTGGAATATTATAATCGTATCATTGCACTTATAGATCAAAATCGATAATTCAAAATACTCAGTGTAGTTTGTAGTTACATGCAATATCTTTTGTAGGACGATTTGCCTCCACTTGTCAAGGCCTTGGTGGCCACAAGTGAAACAGTTCGTAAACATGATTTGAAGACCGACATTGTGCAAGGTAACATAACACAGGCAAATTCCGACAAGTTTGTGGCGAGCACGATGAGAAGTGAAGCTGAAGATACATACTAGCGTTTTAAATTTTAATTAAGCAGGAACAACTATATGGTCGCATCACCCCAAATCTCGACCTGGTAAAACTTTTCCTCCATCGCCAATACTCCAAATCATATATTGACGACAACTGCATTGGCAAAATTGTCAGATTAAGTACATTCATCATTCATCCATTCTATCATAATATCTTTCAACACCAGAAAAACTGCAGGAAAAAAGCACGCATACAGCAGTGCTAGTGTAGAGAAAGGAAAAAGCAACCACATTTCTTGAGTTCACCATTTCAAGAAAATGAATCTATCCTCTTTCTTTCCACGCAAACTGGCTAATATATTGCTGATTATTTTCCAGTTGAAGTCGGACAAAGTACTGAAACAACAAAGATATTTGAGAAGCAAGCAAAGTCATTGTCATTGGTCGACGTTGATGCCGGGAAACTCCCTTTGGCAGTGAACAATCCTGCTTCTACACTTCCTATTTCCACTTCGGTAAGTATAGTTTTCCTTTTTATTTCCACAGGAAATTAACTATAGAGTTACAGAGCAAAAAAAGTGAAGTAACAGCCATACGGGATTTTCGTATACCGCAAAAATCGCTGGATTATTGTAGTCCTATCATTGCACTGGACCAAAATCCGTAATTCATAATACTCAGTGTAGTTTGTAATTACATTCATAGGTAATGAGTTACAGTCGCATCATTTACAATAGCTTTGTAAATTTTTGGACCAGGAACTGGTCCCTAATCGCTGCTAATCCTTCTTGTTCTTGTTCTTGTTCTTGTTAGGGGGGGACGCTCTTCGAAAAAAGCCTAAGGCTTTCTCATTTCTAGTTCAATCGTCGTGAAATTTGGCACAATGGTGCAAAATTATATTACTCATCGATTGACGGAGTTCAATATTTGATTTTCGATTTAGTAAAAAAATTAAAACCAAATCTTTGCTGTAATTGTACAATAATTATCTTGCATCATTAATATTCACTGACAAATCCAAGCCGTATGGTATAAGCTGTTACAACGCGGATACGAAAAACAAAAGGCATTATACATTTCCTACGTCATAAGCTGTTAATGAGAGTTTCCAGAAAAAGCCGTGAATTCAACAAAGAAATTTTAATTCGAAAGGGTCGAAGTTTTATACACACTGTGAAAACGTATGTATAGACGCCCAGTTCCTGGTCCATTAGTACGCGCGTACTAGTTTTGTACATGATTTATTCTACGCATTTTTTTTAGCCTTGATCAGAGGCATATGTTTATTTATGACTGTAAATTTATTTTGTGCACTGTTTATTGTTGTGTATTTAAAGGGAGGATGCATCGTATACGACGTAGAGCAACATTCGTATTCCTCCGCCTGGACAATGTCCAATAAATAATTCAAAATAAAGTAAAACAAAATGGCACTGTACAGTGCTAAACAATCATGATGTTTTCATTTTTCCAGCTTGTTGCGGAAGTTCCGAAGTTATCAAAACTTGCGGTGGGCCGAGTTGCAGAAGTTACATGTTAGTGCGAAACGGTTTCACTTTTTTACTAAACGGGAAGAGAAGATGCAGCTGAGACAGTTGTTCGAACATACAACATATTTTTGAATGTTCTACATGATGCAATATGTTGTAACCAGAACATTTTTTGAAAAGTCGACTTTATGTCGAAAAGTTATCTTTCGACATAAAGTTAACTTCAGCAAAAATCATAATTTGTTGTAAATGTGCGGCTAAAATTCTCTTTGTTTTTCCAACAACATAGCTGAAGCCAAATGTGATGCGGTTTCAACGTCGGAGAAGACTTTATCATCAGCTGATAAGACCACTGGGCTTGAGCTCATCCCAGTGCCAGAGTCGGCTCATCTTATCAAGAGCGTTGATACTATGGTGAACACATTGCCAGATGCGTCGACCTCATCTGTAAGTATACATATTACTTAATCCTTTTCTATGCGGTGGAATTTTCGGTGAAGGCATCTCTCTAATGCAGAGGTCTCTCTCATCCGAATACCTCTCTTACGTCGACACATCTCTCGAGACATCTCCTGTAAAGGCCATTTTCCACTACGGGTTTCCTGGCGTGCACGCGAGACCAAACGTCTACGGACAACAACAGAGCATCTTAAAAACTGGGCGCTCCGCCCGCGCGGGCAAAACGGCCGTAGTGGAAAATGGCCTTAATGCAGACGCCTCTTCTCCAGTGCAGACATCTGTCTAGCGCGGCCATCTTCCATATGAAGACATCTTTCTAGCGAGAGATCTCTGTAATCCGAACACCTCCCGGATGCGGACACATATCTCTAATATAGATCAGATTGCAAGCATGGTTTTATATAATTTGGTATAAGACTTTAGCACAAAATAATGTTAAACATTTAAAAACGATGTTGCTTTTCCAAACCAAAGAAATTCCCATTAGACAAGGTGCTCACTACTGAACCGTTTTATCATATTTTAGGCTTACATAAATGAATCTTCAACATCAAAACAAGGTACGCGATGAGTTGTTATAGAATTTATTCAGAGTGAATCTATATAGAATGGGAAAAATCGTAGGAGACCTTAACTGCGTTGATAAAGGGAATTTGCAATATAAAGTTATCTTGGAACATAAAGTTATCGGCCATTCATAATGCAATTCATTTAAGCTGGTTTTCCACAAAGCGGAATTTTCCGCGCGGAAAATAAATCTACCAAACTGATTGGCTAGCAACGTAAAGCGAACCAATTACGTTGGTAGATTTATTTTCCACACGGAGTATTCCGCCTAGTGGAAAACAGGTTTTAGTTTTAACGTCTCACATTTGCTTCATTTGCCGTCATTAAAAATTGCGAAGGCAGGGGGGGGGAGAGATTTCCGCAGGTTGATCCAGAGAAAAAAAGCGCGATCATTGGTAAAAAGAGCGATGGCGGCGTGTCGGTTCTACCATAATCTTCAGTTGCAAAAGTAGATGTTTGAACTTGACTGTTGAATATAATGCTTTTATACAAACACACGAACGTGCAGCTGATTTAGTTTGCGAACTTGCAAATTCTTCAACATTGAAAAGCTAGCGCAAACGATTACGTTAAAGTTGACGCAACGCTAAGATACGTTGCCCTAATCGCTGATCAAAAAACGAAGTGGTTTGAACAAGCTGAGGTTCCAGGTTAGAATCAAAGAACACATTTTGCGATTAGCAACATGAGCTTATTAGGCTTACAACATATGTATTGTGGTCACGATAATTTTTGTCCGTATTATAGCCATGGCAACAGATTATTTTACACGTGAATATTTTCACTGAGTTCGCGCAATCAGACCTTCACTAGAAATCTATAGTTTTAACATGCCTTGATTTTCCTTCATCATTTATTTCATCGACAGGTCTTCTAAGCAACATAGTGCATTCGACGTTTTTTAATTCGGGGATTAACTCTCACATGAACAATCCGTCAAAAACAAGGACTGCAGCTCTGTGCACGTGCATCTGCACTTGTTTTCTAATTTCTTTCAATTATTGCGCAACAGGAATCAATTTTAAATAAACTATGCATTGGCCGATAGTTCGCAACAAGCAAACACGGTTGGAAGTAGTTAACTACTTTAAGAGATAGTCGCTGATACTCAGTTTATGAGAACACCAGTTAAACATGTATGTTGATGCATTTGCAATTAACTGACGGGATTAAATATTGCACGCAGGATCTAATCAACATCATGTCATATCTTTCTCGTGGGCAGTGAAAGTAATTACATGGTTGGAAGCAATTAACTACGCCTTATTTATAGAAGTCTATTTAGGTCAACTTTTAACTGTTGCATGACTACTCTGAATTCTTGACTCAGCATATGTCTTGACGTGTTTGTTCAGCGTTCGCAGCACTCTTTTCAAACTCATCAATAATTCATGAAACACAAACAAAGGAACTCAGTAAAGATTTGAAATCGGAAGAAGAAATTACATTAAATTAAGCCAACATTCACATTGATTTTCTGGCAAAATACGCTTACATTTGGGAAGCAAATTCAATCACTCGTAACGAGGACTTCCAGAACACCTCGAAGCTCTTGGAAAATACTCGCCTTCGCCTCGTATTTTAACACCTCTCCGTCCTCTCGGTGTTTGGAAATCGGAGGAAATTCTCCTACTCATGTTTGAACTACTACATCTACTCCACCCTAATGAATGTAGCATAATTAGGTCGATTGACGCATGCAAGGGTGAACATGTATTTATTTTCCTACAAGTTACAACTGGAAAGTACTTCACTGATGCACTTGGAAACACTATATTCAACTGTATAGTACGGCACATTCATATTAGTGCAGGCGTCACGTAGCACACGCACGGTTGTCAGTTGGAAGCTATCAAAGGTCGGAGCGAGAAATTTCGGCTATATCGTTGTGTAACAGTTATGAATTGTGATTGGCTAGTTGGGCAGTAGTAAGGTTAGGGGTCAGGGTGGAAATCAAAGTGAATTAGTATTCACGCGCCTAACACGACGTCAAGACGGGATTTTCCATACGTCAGTTTACTGTAGATTTTTTCTGAGTCAAGTAGCATTTCTTCTAGGAAATACGGGAACTCTCTTCAATTTCTCAAATTTTACCGCTCAAGCTATGGCATAAAACAACACGCCAAAATATATTAAAATTTCGGTACTAAATTTTACACGTCATTTCATTCCGTACTTATTTTTCTTCCTAAGAGTCCATCAAACTCTTTTGCACGAACTGCGACGATTAGCAAACTTTTACATGAAGTTTTGAAGTAGGGCGATCGCATAGGCGTGTAAGATGTAAAGAGAAGAACAATACATAAGAAAAAAGTCAGACTTCCAAATTTATGGTTTTTTTCCACTGTCGTTTGAGAGTTAATTATTGCTTCATATTGCGTCCAAACATGAAAAAACTGAGTAGATTACAATGTGGTTGTGATTCACAACATCGACCAGTAGTCGTTCTATTATAATCGACTATATATATATAGATCGGCCTCAAGCGGCCAGCTATATTATACAACAGATCGATGATCTATATTTATGCTATGTATAACAACGTCAGCGGCAACCAATAATACCAGTGTGAACTATTCCCAGTTATACAACACTGACGCTCATTTTAAAACAAGTTTCCAGTACAGCTGGTGCCGTTCACTAAAATTCACTCTTCTCTTTTTCCTTGGTATGATTGACCACACATAGGAGCCCAAAACGTCTCATAATGTCTTAACGTATTTTGCACATTTAGTCTCCATCGTTTATTACAACTTTTCTTTAAAGTTCATTGCTTGATAGGTTTAGAAAAGGTGTATAAGAACGGAGACTTTGCATAAAAAACTTAGCATGAGTGTAGCTATGTATGTGTAATATTTTAAATCAGTTCTGGTTATTAAAACAGCTGGAATAGTATATCACAGCATTTTAAAACGGCAACGTGAAATGTCGATTTTCAGACTTGACCTTGCAAAGCGTGCACAGTATGACAATAATTATGCAGTAATTCTATATCAGGGTCATATTTTTCATACGCATGTGGAGCACGTACACGAAACTTTAAACTGCAATAAAAATGCGTTTATAACCAACCAGGAAATGAAATTTTTTCAGTTTTGCTGTTTTAAATGAATACGTGTAGATCGGTTGAAGTGTTTCCAAAAAGACACACTTCAGAAGGATTTACACTTTTACCTGCGTGAAAAACGTGGAATATACAGGCCCAAGAATAGTTCTCATAGCGGAGCCGTCTAAGGTGAAATGACACCCAGCCCAGAGCTCATGAGTAACCTGATAAAATCAAAAGGTTTGAATTATTGCTTTACTACTTTGTCTTTTTGCAGAAAAACAGTTAAAACAAAAAACAGCATTGATATATTACTTAGACTTTAGTTTTAAATCATGCTCTAATATTCTGTCGTTATTAAGTAACAAATGTATCCCGGTGTACCCTCCAACTGCTTATACATTTTCTCTTTAAAATCCGAAAAATTTTACCCGTCGGAGTGCATAAAACTCTTGCCAACAATTCATCCTTTTAACTTATTCCAATGCACCCGGCTTATTTGAATTTTTTTTGAGGTGAGGGGGGGGCGGGATGGGGGAAGAACAGGATACATAATGACTACTATAATATCCTTCTTTCGGGGTTCTGAGATTCTTTGTGAATCTAGTTCTTGAAACTAGCAAAGCAAAACACATTGGGGAGCTAAAGCAAGCGGCGTTTTTGGAAGCACGGACATCGACCGGAAGTAAACTTGAAGTTTTCCACCAATCACCGTGCTTGACCCAGTCCATTGATGTTCCCATGCCGTTCGTACGTCTTGTCAAAAAACGTCGCTTGCTTAAGCTCTATACAATGGCGCCTTTGTACGGCAGAGACATTTGTCGCATTTTTCAGCTCCTGACGTGCGTGCTTGAGTGGACACTTCCAGTCTTTCTTCAACACCCTGGAACAATCCACATGCATGTTTTGTTGTTTCTTAGCAGAAACTCTAGCCGCAAAATTTTTAAAGTCTGTGAGCTATTACATCCTCAAGAACTAGTCTAGGAGCTTCAGAAGGAATTGAAAGAAAGAATTCAATATATTCATAAACGAATTTTCTCTAAGACTCATTTTAATACAATAATTTCTTTTTACTAATTGCGACCAGAACGCTCCTTTTTATTTAGAAAGTTTTATTAAACTGTTACAACGTTTTGGGGGTTATTAATCCATCATCAGGTTACATTTCTACATTAAAAGCCTTATGGTCTTCATCAATAAAGAAATATTTTAGCATGAGACGAAGTAATTGTAAAGCTAAAACATGTATGAGTATTTACAATTGCAGCTAGCGAAAAAAAAACACGACAGGAACCGAATAGGTCATTACCACTCAGTCAATGGCTAACA
Organism: Phenganax marumi; assembly: GCA_025400095.1. Lineage (NCBI taxonomy): Eukaryota > Metazoa > Cnidaria > Anthozoa > Malacalcyonacea > Clavulariidae > Phenganax > Phenganax marumi. The sequence continues at coordinate 11,057 of JAODVM010435382.1, forward strand.
ACCCTCTTTATGTAGAAATATGAGAGCAAACGGCCCGACTGAAATAATAAGGAACTATTTGAAGCATATAAAAAATATTTCATTGATAATTCAAGCATAGCTAGTAATTTATTTGTTTATTAGTATGAGCCAACAACCTATCCAATTAAGTTCCCTGTATGTCCTTAGGAACAATGGCAACACCAAGCGTCATAATTTATGATGGAAATTTTATTTCTGCGTCTAAACAATGGTCTAAAAGAGAAAAACTAATAGTAGAGCACATGTGGTCCACTAATAGGGGACACAGACTAGATATTTGATAAGGACTACGTAAGTTTTGAGATAATATCACAACATGCATGTTTATCTGATCTATCATCCAGCCGTCCATATCATATAAATAGAAGACCAAGGAAAGATGAAATGGCCCTCTTAGCCCGATTTCAGTCGATGCATCCCTCCTATACTAAGATGAGATTAAACTGATCATGCGAAGGGAATGAAAAGAGGCGAGCAAACGAATGCGCATTCCAAAATGTAGTAAACGTAGCCCGGCAGCAAGGAGTTGAAGGATTAACGTTACAATAAGATTTGAAGAAGAAAAGCAGCGAATAGGAAGTCGACAACTTGACTCTTACTCGAATCGTACTGCAGTTCTATCACAAACCGATGTCAAGTTTCGAATTGTTCTCATGCGTAGAGTTTATAAAATGCAATTCTACAGGCGAAATTCAGGTTTCGCCAAAGTTGAGGATTGCGCATCTGGTATATCCGCCCGCCAGACTGAACGCACATGCTGTGCTCCATGCCCATGTATGCAGTGAGGCACATGCACTTTCACTAACAACTAATTACACTTCAGAAAGCATAACGTCCGATCATTGACTGATATAATTTGTAACTTGTTATCGCCAGCTCTTCTTCGTAGAAATTGAACAATGCAATGCACGCGACCGTTCACTGAAACATACAAAGTAGTTACTAACAGGAAAAAATGGTCAGTGTCCTCACTGCGCAGAAAAAGGGGCTAACAAGCCAGAGTTCAGAAATGTACATGCAAAAGACAATAATACAGAGCATATATTTTAACTTGCTGAGTAAATTGCTCTTTGTCTAAATATTAGGAGTTCGCACTCGCTTTTTCCATCTCAACATATAGCACAAGAGAACACCATGACTGTGTTTCCTGCTCTTACTCGAGATAAATTATATTGGAATCGCTTGCACCAAAAGACCTTTGTTCCTCTACAAAAGTGTCTAGCAGTCTCTTGTAATCATTATTGCATAACAAACTACCAATAACTAGAAGATTATGGCGAAACACTTCCTAAATTCCCTACAATCTTCTTCGCTATTGCGCCAACCGTTTGACTGGGGCAATATGAGGAAAGATTGAACAGATAGCCATGGTCAAACACAGTGACGTTCCAGGTTACGCCTTCGTGAGTTGCAATCGGAAGAGCACGTATGGAATCGGATCTGTAGTGACGTCATCAATTATGGAAATTATGCTTGATTGCTTTCAAGCATCGAAGCAAAGCCGAAAGACAAAGAGTATTCTTGGGATGCAGAGCGTTTGTTACCAAACTGTTCGTATTTTTCACATGCGTCGTAGAAATTTGTAGAAGCATCTGGGAGACACGATGTCGGAAGTTGAGTTCGATATTTTTTTGTAGACGATAGGTGCCGTGTGTACGTTGCCAGGAATTAGCGGAATGTTCCATGTAGCCAGTAAAATTGTGATCTCTGATCTTGTCGTCCATGACCTGTGCGTAGAATATCGGGCGAGATAAACGGAGGATGACTTGCGCCAAGGTTATTCGAGGAAACTTGTCTGAGAGCTACGATTCGGATTGTTTATACCAAGGCGACTTTCTACAGCTTGACAATGATTTACAATATGTCCGACACGCAAGAATGTTCGTGATGAGAGAGAAGATTTGTTTGGCTCCTTTAGACGACGAACACGAGGACTGTAGTCGTAATAATTGCTTAGAAATTCCTCGTTCGTGTGTCAACATTGACTTTGTCAAGAATTCGCCTTATACGTTTAAACTGAGCGTGGATAATGAAAGTAATGTTTATCAACTGTGCAACGGGCACGATTCATGGCCCGAATTTTTACGATCATTTGATCTAGAGGACGTTACATGTGGGGAAGACAATAGCGGTAGAACACGGGTTCTTGCTAAAGTCACTTTTGATGAGATGGATGACTATATATCTGATTCGGAAAGCGAATGTTCGTCCGTTAGTGGCGGTAGTAGTGCAGATGATATAGGTTTACCTCAGTGTTTTAGTTTGTGTGTCGGTCAAGGTCTTGGCACAGTCTCTATCTACGGTGTGAATAACGCAATGATGATGATGAACCCTGGTCATGTTAGACGATTAAAAGGAGATACTACAAATCGACGGGCCTCTATTGATTTCCTGGGGTTGCCTTCAAGTTGTTCCGATGAAAGTTTAAGGCATTCAAATTCCTACCCGCAATTGAGCTGCAATACCAAAACAGACCAACATAGATCTCTGCCCAACCTCGCAGAATTAGACAATGTTCCACTGGACGAAGACTTGATATATGGAAGTATCCCTAGACATAGACCTGGAGGATTTGCAACAAATACACAGAGACGTAATTATGTTGAGAAGTCCACAAATTTTCTGTCATCGGTGGAGTATAGGGCTGCATACGGCAAGCGGCATGCGTGTAGCAATAGAGAGCTATACTTAAATGAACAAATTCGCAAACTAATTGCGCAGCCTAGCAGCATCAAGTTTTGCAATACTGCAGGCAGAACGACGGATAAAAATGAGAATAAATTAGATATTATATGCGAAAGTGTATCAACGCAAGAACATTTTGAACCAGCGAAAAATGAGCAGCCGAAGTCCAAAACGTATGAGATCATTGACTCAGCTGGTGGTAAATTCAAGCTGTCTTTTAAGAAATTTTGGAAGCGCAAGGAGAAATTAAGTATCAGCAAGACTGGAGTAAAGTCTGACGCATCGAACCAACAAGAGGACGCCGAAAATGTTGTATTTATTAATAAACTCGCAGTGGATTACAGAGTATCTTCGCAGCCAAGTTACGCTGCATCGAGTGACCGTAGAGGCGGTGTTGCGAATGATGTTATTGGGAAAAAGGAGTATGTTAACATTACTCAGGTGACGAGACAAAGAGATTGCACATCTCCTACAGGTATGAACTTGTGTACTTTTCGATGTTTGCAGACATTATTAGGATGCTACGGAGCCTATTTTAAAATTGTCAACTGGCGAACAGCTGCGAAGTATTAATATATAAAACTCGTGAGACTTGACCGCAGCACATGGTTGACCTCTCGAAGAGTGCCCATTATAAAGAAAATCGTTACTGGTATTAGCAAAATTTTAGCCGAGTTCAACCGAATTCGTGTAGGATTCTGCATGTTTTCGAAGAATTCGAAGAGGTGTGTTCGCGTGTTGTCTTGAAATATAAGTGTGTTAAACATCCATGAGATAAACACATACTCCCGTCGTAGTAAACACAGCAAGGCGTCGCGCTACTTTCCTTCCTAAAATATTTGAAATTTTCGTATAATAGATAGGGCGCACAGCCTTGTTTTAACCAGAACATTTTGGGATATTCGGGGAGGTAACCTAATCTCTAGTTGCTGTGCTCTACTGACGTCTTTAACATCTGTCAGTGGACAACAGCAACAGTGTTTCGAATTGTAAATTCATGAAGGTGTAAATTTGAAAACATTTGCACGCCGTGTTCTGTAATTTAGCTGCAACGGATGCTCATATTAGTGCACATACGGAAAGACCTATTGAGTAATATTTGTCAGTATGAAAGCAACATAGAGCAGATGTTATAGTGAGTTTGTTTCACAAGCGAAACAATCTCGTTTCATGTTGCTCAACTAAATACTCCTCCCCCTCCCATACTAATTTGAATAAAAGTGCTTGTTGTTGACTTTAGGTCGACATTGTTTTGCAGGTCTGTACAAAATTTTGCGTGTTGTTTTTGTACACATTAACTTGTAGCTTTACACCGTATATATTGTGGTAGAGCAAAGATCAAACTAGAATGATCAATAATTAGTTTAGTGCATAATTTATGAAGCTATACAGCCAATGGCGGGCCGCATGAGTTAATCAGTTTCTGTACTCGTGAAATAGGTCTTCGAAACGCGGCAGTGAATCGTTCGGATTTTTCTTACGGGTTGACATATTTCCTGTTTGATAAAAGTGTTATTTTAGCCATAATGTCCTAAATCATTTCGAGTGCTACGTGACAGCTTTTGTGGTCTAAATAATTTATGCAATTACTCCGAATTGTTCCAGATTCTGCATGATGAACAAACAACTTGCATGTGAATAAATATTAAAATTCGGTTCAATAGGTTGGACGGCATATTTCAAATGATTTGCGCATTGCTTTCGAGAATATTCTCGAGAAGAGTGACAACTTTACTATAAACCCATATTTTCCTATTATGTAGCTATTGCCCACTCGGAGCCCTAAAATGCAAAAAATTCTCGTTGGTCACAGGGGTTGAGGAATGACCATTGTTGCGTCTAAAATTTCAGTAAATTTGTCATCTCAACATCATCAGTTCTGAGCTAATATTTCAAAATATACAAGGTTACATGTATGTATCTTGTGAAAACCCATATTTTATTGACGGGTCAGGTATTATCGTGATGAAAGAAACATCTTGTAACATAGAATGTAGCAACGTGACTGGCGGACGATATGATTTGCCGCGCAAAAACACTGTAACGCGATCCATTCACGTCAGTTCAATTAATTCTTCTCTTTGCGTCGAGCAAAACGTCGCATCGTGGCCATAACAAAGTGTTTGTAGGCTACAGAATACTGGATAGCCATGTTTTTAAGAGACCCTATACAGATACTATTCCAGCACGATTGAGATGATATCTTAAAACAACATGTGACTAAATCGAAAGCAAAACTTAAATGGCAACTTTCAGTCGGCCGCAGTACTTGAGAATGTCAGAATATGTTTCCTGAACAGCTATCATAAAGCTAGAGTCTTGGATTTTGAGATATTTTATCTAAATGCTTCATTTTTTTGTTTTTCAACCGTGTAATTTATGTGTTGGGTCTAATTACTCCACCGTTTGTAGGAAATAGTAGAGAGGTTTTGCTGAAACGCTTTAAAATTTGTAACAACTTTCTAAGAATTTTGAGAACTTTTGGAAACGTACCTACAATACATAGATACACGACACTTCAAGGTTGATCTGTGTCCTTAGCAATACAAACGCATACCGTTAGGGCGCTAGGAAAGATGATTAGCTCCCTGATTTTAAGCTCACTAGCATTGTACGACCTGTTGCCATAGCTTGGTACCCGTATCTGTCTGTACCTGGTCTGTACACAGCCTGTATTGGAAATGTTCTCATAGAAAGCGTAACTTCAACTTAATCTATCCACGCTTACCCCGACAACCGAAGCTGATTTCTACGAACATATACATACAGTGCTAAGTGTTCACGTTTTTCTAGCGAGTTTTCTTACTGTCGATTTCAGCTCACTTTTCACTGATATATTCGGAACTTCGTTGCGAACTTCGCGCCGGAACATTTGAACGTGGAAACGAACTTAATTTGCGAATTTAGGAATGAAGCAGGGCCTATTTTAGTGTGCAGTATTGAACAAAACGTGTGCAGCATGGAGTGCGAAAGTGTGCAGTTTTGAACTTGGAAGTTTTAAAATTTGAAATTCGATGTGCTGAATAAGCAAGGTGCATGAAATATAAAGTCGAACATTCCAAAATGACTTTGCAACAAAACTGGCAATGGCACAAACAAAGATTGGCGAAACTTTTTTTCAGGCACCCTGTATGTTGTCCTCATGCGCTACATAAAAACATAGAAATTCAAAGATGACGTCACACAGCACGTCATTGATGAAATGTGCTCTGAAGTGTGCAGTATTGCAATCTCGTTAGAATAGGCCCTGCAATGAAGTTACGAATATTTCAATGAAAAGTAAGCCGGAATTGACAGTAAAGTACTTTTTAAAATTTGCACTTTGAGCTTTGCGAAGAGAAATTTTTGTCTTACTTCTGGCACATTAACATATACTCATCGCGATCTCAGCGACTTAGCTGCTTAAAACCAAAGTAACATGATCAGAAAGAAGCATCTCCTGTTTCTGTTACTTGAATATTATTACGAATATCTACCACAATAAATCAGTGTTAGTAAATAATATGGGAGAAAAAAACTTCTTAAATTTTATAACGCAGTTACCTTAGTAATATCAAATTCATGTGAACAAAACGAGACCGTATCTAATTTTGTATTGATCTTTTGAACTGTACTCTGTCATGCAACGGGCAGACAGAAGCTGTTAATAACCAGGTTGCACCGCGCTCTTGATATCCTAATCATTCCTGGAGGTGGTTGTTCGAAAGTTGGATAGCGCTATCCACTGAATAGTGAAATTTTTAACGTTCATAAAATTGGACAAAAAATGTTGAAACTTCTATTTTGGTCAACGATATAAATATTAGAGACTTTCATCTATCACTACCGTAGTAATTTTATGTTATAACGATCAATGGGAAGTTTTTCGAAGAATGCATAAAATCACTATCCAGTGGATAGCGCTATCCACCTTTCGAACAACCGGCCCCTGTACCGTTAAAACTAATCTTATTCAACCCAAAAATTTACAGCATTTATATAGCCCGACAATAAAACGCTCGCAGCAACCACTTCCAGACATTGGAAATTTTTATACATTTTCTAACTTTTGTTTCGATCTTTTTGCGTTCTAGGCATCCAAGCAAAGGAGAGAAGCAAGTCAACTCCTCAGCCAGCATTGACAGGTGTGAATATTTACCTAGATAAATATATAGCGAGTTACTTACTATAGATCATATATAATGCTTGGCTATTCAAATATCGTAGTATCGAGTTTTATAATGGTTTTTACCTGGTGTAGTTATAGCCTAGGTATTTCAGAGGCCGGTTGTTCGTACGCCGTTTAGCTTAAACGGTGGATAAGTCAGAATTCAAAAACACTCCCACACATTTTCTAAAACTTTCAAATCAAATCTTATGTAATACAACTACAGATAAATGCATAATTGTATTCTGTAAGAAAACTTTCAATTTCGTTATTCAAGGAATATACACAAACGCGATTTCTATTTTGAAATCATCCACCGTTTAAGCTAAACGCGCTTCGAACAACCGGCCCCAGGTCAGTAGTTGTAAACACTTCATGCGTCAATTGTATTGTGTTTCTAGGCAAGGCTACGATCAGAAAGAAAATCGTGAAGCGTATTCTATCTCCTATCACGATCTTGCGTTCAGTCTCTGAGGAAGACAAGAACACGCTGCAGGACTTACCTCCGAGCCCACACCTGGATGTTGCATCAAAAGATGCTGATGTGGGACAAGTTCGTCCCAAGAAACTGCTGGATATGAATCCACTGCATGTCGCTCAAGAATTGTGCTTGATTGATAAAGAACTCTTCGTGCGAATTCCATGGACTGAACTGTCCACTTGCGGCTGGATGACTAAGCATAAGGTACAGCATATTGTGTCCATGCAAATAATGATACCGTGCGTGTTTGTCTCCAAAGCACAGGGACTATTCTAACGAAATTGCAATACTGCACACTTCACAGCAAGTTTCATCAATGACGTGCCGTGACGTCATCTTTTTATTCTTATGTTTTTATGCAGAGCATAATGACAACATACAGGGTGCCAAAAAAATGTTTGGCCATTCGTTGTTTGTGCCTTTGCTAGTCTTATTGCCTAGTCATTTTGGAATGCTCGGCTTTATATTTCATCTACTTTGCTTCGTCTGCACATCTAATTTCATGTGGAAACTTGACACTTCCAATTTTAATAGTGCAAACTTTCACATTCAATACTGCACACTTTTTATTCAATACTGCACAAAGTGTGCAATACTGCATACTAAAATAGGCTCTGCCAAAGCATGTCTCATCACCAATGGCTGTTTCTTTGCCGCACACAAGATTTCATCATCATGAACAAAACTATAAAGCAAAAACACAGGGCAGCAAGTTTCCAAGCCATCTCTACTGACCATGTTATTATTTCAGCACAAGTTTGCCTAAACATGAATAGAAGATGGCTTTCATCTGTCTACCACATTTTGCTGTATTGAAAATTCTCCTACGTCTTCAAAACACTAAAGATTTCTGAATATTCTGTAGTTCCAACGTTCTCCAAGTGTGATGGAAATGGTGGAGTTCTTTAACCGCATTGCTCTTCTTGTTGCTTCGGAGATCTTGTTTGAAGTCGATCCATTGATGCGAGTTCGAGTTATTTCCAAAGTTATCCAGGTTTGCATGCATATTCTACCGTTTAATATTTGTTCATACGCTGGATCGAACATGTCTTTTTGTAATAAATGAGTAAAATGACTTGCAATGGACTTTATAAGACGCGTCTACGAACAGCGGATTGTGACACTGTTGCACCTAGAATGTCTTTGTTCAGGAACATGTTGGCTACTGTTTCCACAAAGCTTGTTTGGTCCAACAGTTTCCACTTGCTCATAAATGAACTCGTGTAGTACCACTGTTTATACGCACTTCGACGCACTTCACTGCTTCCCAATTTTCTACACAAGTAGAATGAATAAGAAAATATTTTGTCGGATCCTCTTGTTACCGTGTAGGGCCCTTCTGAGACACCACACGGGTATATACAGTACCTCCTCGTTATAGAAGTAGTATCAAAAGTTTACAAGTTCCCCGTTAGAAACTGAAGTTTCCATCTAACTTTGTTCCTGATGGTTCTTGTTTCAGGTGGCGAACAAACTGCGTGCGTTGGGCAATTTCAACTCTTTGAAAGCTTTGTTGGGCGGTCTGCAGTGCACGCCAATCTATCGCCTTAAAGAAACTTGGAAGGAAGTATCATCAAAGCGAAAGAAGTAAGTTTTTTTGTTTGAAGAGTAAACAGACTAGGGCTGATTGAAATTTGCACGAAGAATGAAGTCTGAACTACATATGTTTTTAATTACAAAATCATTCATCTGACATTTGTACGTCGCCGTATATGTGGACTGTCCAACTTCACATTGCTAGTGACTCTCTCACTGCACTGGTCATGATAAGGCTGTCACTCGGACAAACATTATATTATTCTACCAAATCCTTCCCTACAAGAACATGTGGTTAAATGTTGTTAATTCTTGCAACGTACCTTGCAGAAACCTTCGTGAATTGTCGAAGTTGATGGGTGAAGAAAACAACTTCGCGCTATATCGAAACGAAGTGGACAACCTGATGAATCAGAAAGCTCCTTGCCTAATTTTTCTCGGTGACTTCCTCACCCAAATAGCACAGTCACAATCTTATGAGTCGTGTCGCAGCAAGAAGAGTAGTAAACCGGCCGCTAAGAACGAGTCAGCGACGGAAAGCGATGCTAGTCCCACGACGCCAATCCCTCGTTCTGTCGAGAAAAAATCATCAACGCGAAAGACGCCTTCTCGTAATAGCCCGGTGAGAAGACGAAGCAGTTCGAACAAAGTGAAAGAGATAATTTTCTCTAAGTCCTCACCAAATCTGCCTGCGTCCTGCACTCGTATTCCGGAAAGAAACGATCGTTCACAAAGATACCGAAGATGCCGGAGTTGGCATCAAAGTGCCGATAGTGGCATTCAAGTGAACACTAGTACCAACTCGAGCTTATCGACGAGTTCGAATTCGTTTTTGACCAGTAACACGTCGCTGGGCAGCGGCACTAACGAAGGCACCTCACGGCGTGATCATGCAAGATCTAGCTCGACTAGCACACCCATCGCAGTGAAGAACTCCATGAAGTTGAAACTACGACGTCACAAAAGTGTATCGGAGAAGTGTTTATCGAACTCGGATAGTGGAACCAATCTCAAGAGTAGACTTTCTCTTGTGCGCTCATTCCGACGAAGCAAGAGCGTGGATCAATCACCTTCTAGCGCAGAGAGTATCCAGAGGTTGTACTCAGCCAAGATGGAGAAAGAAAGCAGTACTGGCATGAACGCGAAGGATGTCAAATGCATTCCTGAGGCGGACGATACAGAATTAAAAGGTGTGTCAGATAAATTGTTTATATATACAGTTATTTAGTAGCGTAAACTAAGACGCGTTACTACGTACAATTTTTTCTTATGTTCATAATTATACAGTATATAAATTACGCTAGACTGTTATCTTTACAACTATAAATTATAGTTCTAGTTCTACTTAATTGTTTTTTTAACCCAGTATCCGGAGAAAACCCGCGGCTTTCCGCAGAGTGTTGACAACTCTTTTCACATGAGAAAGTTAGTTCCTTTGGCCAGAATCGAACCCACTTCTTCGGTGGTGAAAGGCGCTCGCCTTAACGAGAACGCCAACGAAACCCCACACCAGCATTGTCTTTCATGGCAAAGCTGGGTCAAGCGGTACTTTCTACTGAACGCTATACAGTAAAGTAACTCTTTACTGTACGGGCAGTGTTTGCACATGACGCCGTCTTCTCTTCTGCTGACAACTTGACAACGGTTTATCGATTTTAACAGAGTCCTTTGCAGTCTTAAAATCGTTCAGTTTGGTGACTGCAGACAAATATTTAGTGTGTCTTGAAATCGATAGTCTCACCACCCAAAACATGCGCTAGCGTTATGTGCCGTCATCGTTTTTCTTACTTGTACATACAGTTTACTGACGAGAGTGTTACGTTAGTTCTAACAAAACTGATTGACCGAGTAGATAGATAGATAGTCGGTTTCGTTGGTATTCCAGTTCGCCACATCTTTCCCCATCAGGGTGAAAAAGGCAAACAAATATTGTTCGAACAGTTGATTGAACGAGACAATTAAATATTCACCGAATACTTATTTTTTTATATATTCAGGTACTGAGCTTCAACTGTGGCATTACCATGTTGCTGCAATCCAGTATAACTTCCAGAGTCGACCTCTAGTCAAAGATTTTCTCCTATCAACTCCTTTCAATTCGGAGGAAGTTAACTACAAATTGTCGCTGGAAAGAGAACCGCCTGCCAGGAGGAATACTGTTTCATGAGAGAACGTTATCATATTTAACAAAATATAATATATATATATATATTTGGGAAATTTATAGAATTTCATGTTTGATGATGATATGTACAGAGGATATAACTTATATTTCGACTCAGAGTATCTATGTATATATTCACAATTTTATGTTTTGTAAATATGACATTTTAGAACGTTTTTACACTATCTCGGCGATGTCAGAGTACAGCTTTCTCGCACGCGATCAATTGTTAATAAAAAACTGAATTTATCTTTTAAGTGAGTGTATTTCTGTTATCATTACCATAACAGCCTGGGTCCGGTTGTTCGAAAGGTGGATAACGCTATCCACTGGATAGTGACTTTTTGTAGCCTTCGTAAAATATTTCACTGATCGTTATAACATAATATTACGACTTGTAACGATAGGTTGAAGTCTCTAATATTTACATTGTTGACCAAAATGGAAGTTTTGACATGTTTTGTCCAATTTTATGAATGTTGAAAAATTTACTATCCAATGGATAGCGCTATCCACCTATCGAACAACTGACCCCAGGTTTGCATTGCCGCCTGATAATTGGAAGCAGCTTACTTGCATTTTCTTAAGGTTTAAATGAAGATGCAGATAAGCTTTCGGTGGCTTGTTGTCAATAACCGCCGTAGAGTGATGCACCTAGAAAACGCAAGAATCTTAAACGTAGAAAATAGGTAATCATCCACACTGTCGCTGCAGTGGCTCAGTTCATGACACGTGTTTCACTTACTCGTCTTGTTGATCCAAAATAGCCAAAATGCGACGGTACTATGACCGCTTCACACAGAAGCAACTTTCTTAGTGAGAGGAGGTAAAAATATAAGATGTGTATCAGCAGAGCGTAGTATTTTACTCACCTTTTGTCTATGCGCATTGTATCTCGTGTTATCCCAACGTTTCTTGAGTAACATGTTGTTTGCTGGAGTAATCGGCTGATACGCTCGATGCATTTCTTTATATTAAATTTTCAAGCTTATAAAATACTTTAATTGTTATTGAGAATTTCTTACTTTTTACTTGACGAGTCGAATTGAACGTCATCTAATTAACATACATTGCGCGACTGGGAGCTAGGGCTTGCTGAGGAGGCAGCTAAAGCTCAGCGCTGCGCTATCCACTAGATAGTGATTCTTTGTGACCTTCGTAAAATTTTCCATTGATCGTTACAAGATAAAATTACGACGATATCTATAAATTAACTTTTTTGTGGTTGTATCCTTTCTATCGTTGACCAAAATGGAAATTTCAGCATTTTTTGTCTGATTTTGTGAACCGGTTGAAAACTTCACTATTCAGTGGATCCAACTTTCGAACAACCGGCCCCAGAATGTTGTCTATGAATGTGATCGGGGGCCGGTTGTTCCAAAGGTGGATGGACCTGTCCAATGAATAGTGCCTTTATGTAGCCTTCGCAAAATTTCCCATTGATCGTTACAAAATCAAATTACGACTGATATCGATACATAGAAGTCCAGCTTTCGAAAAACCGGCCCCTGGAAATGACTGAAGTTTGACAGTACAATGAGCTGAGCGAAGTGTGCATTCTTAAACATCCGACAGCGCATGTTTAAAACTGCAGTCTGCCCCACTGGGCTAGCAAAACCACTGCCATGGAAAGTGGCTTTAACGAAAACCTCTGCAATCAAGTTAAGTTAAATTTATTGACAGAAGTTCCTTCAAAGTTGGTGCCGCATTCCCGTGACAGCTCAGTCACTCTTACTTGACATTTATTGTTTAGCAGCTGCATTTAATATTTACTGTATAATTAGAAGGGTAAGAAAACCAGCCAGATCACCCCAATTGATTCCACCATGCACACACACAGGGGTGGATCCAGTGAAACCAAGAACCCTCTTCATAGGGACCCACCCTCACGAGGCGCCACCATGGTTGGCGCCAAGCGAGAAAATTTTAAAATTTGAACACCCTAGATCGTCGGAAACGACCTTTTCCAGAGCCTTATATACTTCTTTAAT
>JAODVM010435493.1:0-24036 GCA_025400095.1 Phenganax marumi
TTGGGCCCTGGCCAAGAACATAATCCTCAGTGCAGAACACCTTCCAGGGAGGTGGAATATCCAAGCAGATCAAGCATCTCGGGTCTACCACGATTCGAGCGACTGGCAATTAGACCCACCAATATTTCAAGCTTTAATGAAGGCTATAGGCCCTTGTCAAATCGACCTATTTGCAAATCGCCTCAACGCTCAACTTCCAACATTCTTCAGTTGGAAGCCAGACCCACAGGGCCTAGCTTCCGATGCATTCCAACAAACTTGGAACACAGGGAGGCATTATGCCTTTCCCCCCTTCTGCTTGATAACGCGAACATTGGCCAAGATACACGAGGAGGGGGGCGAGATTGTGTTGGTGACGCCAGTGTGGCCAACACAACCTTGGTACCCTCTTCTTCTAGACATGTTAGTGGCTCCTCCAATTCTTTTTCCTCAATATCCCAGCCTTCTGAAGAACCCCAGAGGAGAACTACACCCTCTTGTCCTGAATCAAACGCTGTTCCTAGCCGCATGGCAAGTATCCAGCAATCTATCTCAAATAAAGGCATATCAAGCAGGGCTACCAATCTTATCCTGGCATCATGGCGAGCAGGCACAAATACAGTGTACAACTCAGCCTGGAAAAAATGGGCTAGCTGGTGCAGTGCGAGGGAGATTGATCCACTTTGCCCCAATTTGGGCAATATAATTGAATTTCTGACAGACTCGTTCCATCTTGGTTTTCAATATCGAACCATTAATACCTATCGGTCAGCGCTTTCTAGTGTACTGCCCCAAATAGAGGGTTTCCTAGTTGGTCAACATCCTCTGGTTATTAGGCTCATGAAGGGCATCCAGAATTCCCGACCAGCTATGCCCCGTTATCAACTTTGTTGGGACATCAATACGGTGCTTAAATACATCAAAACTTTACCATCCAATGAGGCTTTACCACTTGTTACGTTATCAAGAAAACTTGCCACTCTTATGGCAATAACCGCCCCCAAGCGTACGTCTGAACTAAATCTATTGGACTTAAGATTTTACAAGCGCTTACCCGAAGGCTTTACGTTCGACTTGCCGGGCGTTACCAAAACATCCTCCGAAGTACGAAACGTTTTTTTCGGTAACTTTCCTGCTGACAAGTGTTTATGTGTTGCAACAACTCTGGAATGCTATCTCACGCGCACGAAACACTCTCGTGCTCAACTCCATTCGGGCGTCGCAAACCCTTTATTCCTTTCGTATCATCGACCTTACAAACCTGTGCGATCCTGCTCTATTGCACGTTGGATCAAAACCTTCCTTGCCGCGGCAGGAATTGACACCCAAACCTTTAAGGCACATTCTACCAGGTCGGCTTCCACAACAAAAGCTATGAATCGCGGTGTCTCAGTAGCGGACGTTCAAAGCATGGCAGATTGGTCAGCCACATCTTCTACATTTAGACGTTTTTGCTATAAGCCAATCTCAAGTAATTCTTTTGCCCAAGCAGTTTTATCCCAGGAAAGTGAGATATAACAATCCCGCCCCCCTACCTATAATTAGAGGACTATATCCTTCTCTTAGCTTCATTGCTTATACGCAGTGAGTGGTCATGTCTTAATTGTTTATAATCTTGTGTAGGCTGAGGCTTAGTCCAGAATCGTTGGCGGAGTTGCTTCTACGTTCCAAACATCTTGGGCCTGGGTGATGACTTTTCCTGGACTCTTTATAGTTTTTCAAGTTGGATTCATTTAGTTTAGTTTAGTCTTTTTTAATAGTTATACAATTATATTTGATTATTTGTCAGCTGATTCGAACTGACGTGTTGCAGGGAGGGACTTAAACAAGCAAATATTTTACCTTATTTAGTAGTTTACTGTTGCTTTTTTTCTGTAAACAGCTGTATTAGCGAGAGGTTGAAGAATAAAGCATTGTTATATCTCACTTCTGTGTTCTCATATAATCGTGACTTTACTGCGGGCGCTGCGCGTCCTTGCAAAATCCTTAATTTGATATTTTGTCTGCAGTTGCAGACTTGAGGCTCCCCAGGAAATGTTTATCAGGTGTCACCGTTTTAAGAAATATTTTCTAAACACAATTTTCATCATTGGTTGTTTGCTAGCAGTTGAGACCATTAGAATGGATCTGCTAACAATTTTTGGTGCCACTGCAACATGACGGTGATTTCGGTAGAAACAATTTTGTGACAACCATCAAATATTTTGGCCTAAAATCCGTACCGAATATACATGATCGAAACTCCCACGTTTCTTCAATTCATCAAGTAAACAATTAATAGTTGATATTACTTGATTTTACTGTTTCTACATCCAAGAATTAGATACTTAAAATATACTGCCACACTCGATTCTTAAAACATTCGTGTAAGACTAATTAACAAAACAAAATGAGCACATGAAAAGTTGAGTTCAGGTTCGGAAAATAATGCATAAAACGTTTTAAATTTGCTTTTGCTTCAGGTTTTCTTCGAAAAGGAAATTACTTTCAAAATCGAAACGCTCACCTGATGTTTTGGCAAGTCAGCTTTCTCGCTCGTTGGCGAGCGCCGAGCAAGCAGGACGCCAGTTTATTCAGGCTTCGGATAAACGCGAGATGAAAATGTTGCAAAATATATTATACACTGCACTTTCAATAGTAGTTTGTCGAGTAACTAACGTTGCCTATGCGCCAATTTATATTCTATTGTAATGGAATACCTAAATTGTTCAAACTCTACTAGCTCTCCCTTCCCGCCCTTGCTATGACATTTAGCATTTTCGTACCCAGTCGTTTTCCATTTCGCTCACGTTTCGAAATCAAATGATTCAAATTCATTGATCAAAACAAAAATAATGGCGGATCGATGGAGTTGTACAAATCTTTTATTCAACTTTCTATTTTCATTACACCGTGGATGGTTGATGGACGGTTATTTGCGACTGGCTGTTGTTATATTTTTTCTTTTCAATACAATCAGTGTATCACAAGCTGCGCATAGTGAACTGCCTTGTCATGATAATACGTTAGCCCAACATTTCAACTGCTCTAGCAGTGACTGTGTCTATGGAGAGGAATCGGATGTAAACTGCGTATTGCTTGCGAATAATGAAATAGAGTGTACGGTAAGGCATTGTAAAATAGCCATATCACTGTTTGGCGATTAGTAAAATGTGGTTTATGGAGCAGGAAAGTTTGTTGATCATCCTGATCTCATTGTTCATGCAACTTTGCAGCCCTGTATACAGTGTTTACAGACTATTCTACAATCGCACGCTAGCTTAGGTATGAAGTACATGTCTCTGAAGGATATAAACAACTTGTTTTTGGTTTTGGCTCAAAGTTTGTTATGCACACATGTATGTCCATTACATGATTACTATAACATGATTACTATAACAGCTAGCAATCTATAAGTTACTCCCACACGGTAAACTTGTAAAACAGTTAATATTATTCTTTTGTAAATAGTTTACTGAAGTTTTTACCATGACTAAATAAATTTGTATTGTATTGTGTTGTATTGTATATATGGTGCAGGGGGAAACGTACACAGTTCAACAAAGTAGTTGACAGACTCTTCACATGAAAAAGTACAAGTCCATGCACTGAGAATCAAACCCAAAACTTCATTGGCAAAAGTGCTTGTCCTAGGGACTATGGCACCAAAGGCTCTTCGTTAGAGTAGAAAGCAGTGGCGTAGCTAGGTAAAACTTGAAATTTAGACCTAGATCATCGGAAACGACCCTAGATCCTAGATCATCGGAAGACCCTAGACCCTAGATCATCGGAAACGGCCTTTTCAGACTGACTAGAAAGTAGTATTACGAATTTATATATAGGGTGATCGCTCCTTCACAAAGAAAATGAAATGTAGATATTGTTATCAGACAGAAGCAAGTGAACATGAATGTACTATTAGGAAAGATTGTAAGGTACTGGTATAGTATGATTTTACTCTTAATACTTTCACAATCAGTTGTGCTAAGTTTGTGGTCAAAATTTTTTCAACTACCTTGAGATGGAAACCATTCATGGAAAGACAAGATGACATCAACCCTTTGTTCTGCATATCAATTTTAAATTTTTTTAGAACTATAGTAGATATGGTGGAATATATATAATCTATTTAGTTGCTTGATGAAATAAGATATATACATAGTTTATCCAGCTATACTTATGTGGTTTCATGACAAATTTGCATGGTTTTTGCAGCAAGGCTATGATTACCGGTTGTTGTTTTTTTATTTTAGGTGTTAGAAATCCCTAGGAAACGAAGATATAGCACAAACTGTACAGTGAAGAAAACGACACTTTGTCTTGGTAGGTTTGCCAGTGGGCATCTGTACATACCAGTATATTGCAAAATCAAAACACTTATAAGTAGTATGATTGTCCAAGTGTGATAGCTGTGCTCTCATTTTGAGTCTGATTAATTGCAAGTTAGCCAGAAAAATACCCATTGTGTACTGAGGCCAGTTGTACAGGGATAAGCAAGAATTTAAAAACACTCCTGCACATCTTCTAAATCCTTCAAATCAAATCTTATGTAATAAACCTGTGGGTGAATACATAATTATTGTATTCAGTGAAACAACCTGCTGTTTGGTTATATGAGAAGGTATAAATGTGATTTCTATTTTGTGTGATTTCTATTGTGATTCTTATTTGTGATTCTTATTTGTGATTCTTATTTATTTCTTATTTGTGATTTCTATTGTGATTTCTAATGTGATTTCTATTTTGAATTTATCCACCGTTTAAGGTAGGTAAGGTCCCTTTTGTTGTGCACGCTGCATATTAGTTGTATTTCATGATTATGGCCTATACACTATTTGGGCATGCTCAGTAATTTCACTTCTTTTTGTCTTTCCCTTTTTCTGTAGGCAACCGAACCTTTGGCAAAGTTCTAATATGCAACTGGACCTCTGGCTATCGATGGTCAACTGCTGCCCTGTTAAGGTAAATTAATATTGCATTGAAATGTCTTTGAAAAACTTAATTTTGAAGGCATGCCTCTCTCTCTTGTTTTTCATTTAGTCAATGACCACTCATTTTGTATTGCTGCGCATCATCGATGATTAATCTTCTTTCTTGTTTTAGCCTAACTCTTGGTGGTTTTGGTGTTGACAGATTTTACTTGGGATATTGGAAAGAAGGGCTGGCAAAGTTGTTCAGCTTTGGTGGTCTAGGTGTTTGGACCCTCGTAGACCTTATCTTAATTCTCGTTCAATACATAGGTCCGTCAGATGGTTCTCTTTATATATTTTGACAAACGACGAAATGGCAGTATTGCTGGACGCAGTTTGTTCAATCTCTGCGCGAACCTGTTAGATACGTAAACTTCAAAGTCGACATCTCCTATTGCTGGTATTTCTACTGGACGACTTTAGTGTCTGAGACGACTTTTAAAATCGTCTTTTATTATGGTACGGGAAATGAGGCAGACGTCTTTTGTTTAACGCCTAGTCGAGTGGAATGTAGTTTTAACGTTAAAGACATATCGTAATGTAAATATAGCCGTTCAAATTGTTCCAATCAAATTATTAAGGTAGCTTTGCGCGGAACAATTTTCAGCATCATCTCGCAACGCAATAATATTGCGAGAGAAGTTGACGCGTGTGACATGGTGCTTGTGGACAATTTTCAAAAACAAAATTGTTGTGGAAATTGAAAGTTTATGAAAGGACGTCAAATCCACCCATCATTGCTGCTCAGATTTTGTTTATTTTACCCAAAAAACATATTGAAAGTTTATGAAAGGACGTCAAATCCACCCATCATTGCTGCTCAGATTTTGTTTATTTTACCCAGGGGCCTTGTTTGTAGCTACTTCGAAAATGGCGGGAAACGTAAACAAAATGGCAGAAAGTGAAGAAGCCATTAACATTTTTTTTTTCTAAAAAAGAAAATGTATCACCTCAGAAGTGTACTGCTGGCGGGCTTTTCGATAGTGATAAATTACGCTTAATAATGTTTTTTGGTAGTAAACGAATTATTCGTGACCTGGAAGAGCCTGAGATAGTTCAGCAGGTTCTTCGTCCTCCAAGGAATCCAGTAACCGTAGAATTGTTACGAATTTTCACCGGCAAATCCGACCTGCCAAGGCTATTACTATTACCGCGTAATACCTCTTTAAATTTAAACATATTTATTTTGCTCGCGTTAAATGAAGGCCTGGAAAGTGGAAACTAGATGATTACGCAACAATGTTGCCTGAAAATTCTCCACGTTTTACACGAGTCAACTTTTCTCGCAACGTTGTTGTGTTGCGAAGTGATGCTGAGAATTGTTCCGTGTAGCGTGACCTATATATTGTTGCTGTTTAAGTAGGACATTGATTTTTATATAACTGGATTGCGCATCTGTATTTGTCAGCTGTCAAAATTTTAAAGCCATCGCGGCCATCTTTCGATTAACCGGAAATATTGCGGCGGCCATCTTGGTACTCCAAATGCGTCATATTCGCTGGCTTCACTCTTACAGCCGGATGCGCAATCCAGTTATATAGAAATCAATGAAGTAGAAGCATACATATGTATGGGAGAAGGATCACTTTCCACCCAGGGCGGTACTAGCGATGCACCGATATGGAAATTTACCGATATTCCTATAGTCGATGTTTGTGGAGCCGATATTGGCCGATACCGATGTTCTATTTTAACACAAAATTCAACAAATACAAAACAAATGCAAAATTCAAACAAATATTATGTATAGCTAGCCTTGGTATGGAAGAAGCGAAACGCGTGTGTCCATCTAATGCTTACTTCTAGCAAAGCCACGAAAAAATCTGAAGGTAGTTTCTACTATGGCATTGTAATTGCTTTTGTTGATTCGAAGACATTTTTCCGTAATCTTCTCGTTGAAACACTCCAATGCAAAGTGATTGTACAAGAATGTTAAGCGTGGCAAACCAGATGCAGGAAGATAAAAAATTGATGACGAGATAGACAGTTCTTGGAACGCGAGGTAGCAAACCTCTTGCGGCTCGAGATCTGCATCAGTATTTTGAATATCAGTTAAGAAGAAGTTGTGAAGAGAACGGTATTACAAGTGTGTACTTATTATGATTATCCCCAACAAATTCCAAGCCGACTTAAACTATTAATTATGTATGTACGAATAAGTACGTTTTAAAACAGAGAAAAGAAAATGTGACGTTGAAGTATTTATTGCTGAACTGAGGTAGAGTTTATGGATTTTTTCGTTTCGTTTGCTCTCACTTCTCGTTTAAAAGGTCAAAAGTAGCAAATTTTTTAGAGAAAAATGTATTAGGGAAAATCTTTTGATTTTTGTTACAGATTTTACAAACTGAGTTGATAGAACCAATGCCAGCAAATGCCAGCAAGTTTACCGAAGAAGTTCAACTACACGCAAGAGAAGGTACTACGTTTATGGCTGAAAATCATGATCAGAAGTTAAATGCTAAAAGCTGGAGAGCGATGTTTGAAGCATTTAGAGTCCCTAAGTGTCGAGGTCCTTCTTTTCAATGTTGAGGAATTTTTGAACAGTTAATCAGTCTGTCATACAGGGGCCGGTTGTTCGAAAGTTGTATCCAACTTTATCCATTGGATAGTGAATTTTTCAACGTTCATAAAATTGAACAAAGAATTCCAAACTTCCATTTTGGTTAACGATATAAGTATTGAAGACTTAAATCTATGTTTAAACGATCAATGGAAAATTTTACGAAGGCTAAAAGAAATCACTATTCAGTGGATAGCGCTGTCCACCTCCCGAACAACCGGCCCCAGAAGATTATACAAAGTTTACTGGGATATCAAAAACCGTCGAGCTTCCGTAGTTTAACTGACTGCGTAGTATATCTATAAATACGCTGTTGGCAAAAACTTCTGTTGTGTTATTGTTTTTTCGTGCGTTTAGCTCATTTATCGGAGATGTTATCTCTGCGCGGTCACGGACATGTTTAGCCAGAGTTAGTAGACTTGGATAGTCTGGAAACTTCATCAAATTCAAAAAAAACTCATTATCTATGTTATTGTCCCCTGGAACCGGTTGTACGAAAAGTGGATAGAACTATTCACTAAATAGTGATTGTTTCAAGCTTCATAAAATTGGACAAAAACAGTGCAGCATTCGTATTGGCAACGTAGCGGCCCTAATTTTATTTTATAAGGATCATTGGAAAATTTTACGAATGTTCTAAAAAATCACTTTCCAGCTATCGACCTATCGTATACAACCGGCTCCAGGTTTATGCAAAAATATGGGCACCATCTCGTCACGTGTCTATCAGTGTGTTTTGCTCTGACCAATCGCCATGCTTTTCTAAAACTACCCATCTGTGATTGCACAATAGTTGATTCACAAACACGTGGTTGATTTTGCTAGAAAACGATACACACTTGATGAGATAGTGCCATATTTTTGCATAAACGTAACCTAAAATGGACAATGGGTACTGCGGAGTTTACAAACCATCCAAGTCTATTAGCTATGGTTTAGCTCATATTGATTTCGTTTCATTCGACCTGACAAACTCGTAAAATATTAAAATAAAGTAGGTCAACCGTGTAATTTATCCACGTTTTAAGAAACGATGTCAAAAGTTGGGTGTTTTACTTTGTAACAGAATGGAAACCACAAAATATGAACGCTTTTAGTGTGTTTACCCTTCTATTTATTTCACAGCATATACGCTCTATATTTGCTATGGTCTGTTTGTCATCAAACTATCTTTAGTGCGTAGAAAATTACATGTCCCAGACAAATTGACGTTGCATAAAGTATCATTTGAAATGTCAATATCAAAGCGTTTTTTGCAGGATGCTTTACCTTTATACAAATCAAATGGACCAAACAAGTTACGACTCATTGTGTAGTACATCAAGATATGCACGGTCAGCGGTGAAGTCCGCTTCTTCTTGCTCCAAGACTGCGTACACGACGTCTCGCCTGTTTGAAAAATCTATTGGCTTCGTATATTCACCAGAATCGCTAGAACATTCTTGTTCTCTTTCGCTTGTATTTTCATTTCCTTGCCAACTGCGAGAAAGACCGCGGGTTAAACCTAAATGAGCAATTCATTGGAGAACATGTGGTCGTGCAGACGCGGACTATAGTATTGATAAAAAAGGAAGAAAAAAGGAATATTTACAGAAAACGTTTAAAGAAAGAGTTATGTTGAACAATTCGTACCATACGGCAAGACACACAAAGTTACATTTCGACATGATGCTACGCGAAGAAGCTATTTAAAAAGCGATTCGTTTTACATCTAGGGATCACACAGTTCCTTTCGTTCCGTAAGTTGTGGGACGGAATATATGCAGGGGGTAAGAGAGGCTGGAGTACATGGCTTTCGTTATCAACTATTGTTT
This sequence comes from Phenganax marumi, assembly GCA_025400095.1. NCBI lineage: Eukaryota > Metazoa > Cnidaria > Anthozoa > Malacalcyonacea > Clavulariidae > Phenganax > Phenganax marumi. The sequence continues at coordinate 9,303 of JAODVM010435493.1, forward strand.
TGAAAATCGAGGCGCATACAATATGCAAATACAATAAAGAATAATACTATAATGTAACTAAGATGACAGGACGTATATGATATACCAGCCGCTCAAAAGGCTGATAGAAGTGCATCACTATTAAGTTGACTGGGCAGTGGTCATAATAAAGGTGTCTCTAAAACAGTTTGTAATTCATTTGGAACTCAAAGCGCCTCTTTTGCCTTGGCAGAAACTGGTTTTCGGGCCGGGGTAGTAGCTTATTCACTTCATTATTTTTGTCATTCACGACCTAATCAAAAAGCCACGTACATATTGCACCACCATATGAGTAATAGTGGGTACATTCGCTTCTGATAAGGCTTTACGTTGCTCCAGAATGGATGTTTGAGGAGGCCCTTTGGAGACGTTCCAGTTCATTTTATAAATACTTCGACAAAGCCGGAAAAAAACCTGGAATTGCATAAGTTATAGAATACATCGAATAGACGCAATGTAAAAGAACGCTATAGATGACTTTGAGGAAATTTAACTCTCTTCAATTGCAGGAGGAAGTATAGTCGTTTCGCTGCCGTTTTCTTGTAACGTTATCTATGCAAGCACTACATGAGAGGTAACTAGTTACTGTGATCCCGAGCAACTTCGCTCTTTTAACAACTTTCTGAATCATTTCCATTCTCGCAAATCGGCTGAAAGTCATCTTGCTTCCTTGCAAAACGAATGCGTAATTGTCTACATTTATCATGGTTTTGTCTTAGTTTATTGTTCGAGGACAGTTGAGCAACGCGATCAGCTACGATCTGCGCTTCGCTAAGCGGTTAAATACCTCCTCACACAAATTAGATTCTAACAGGATTGCATGCATGATACAGACGTTTTGCTCTAATAATAAGCCCACGTCAGACTTACCTGAAGGATACAAATCGGCTCGGGCGTACAGACCAACGTCGTTTGGAGTCCAACGTCTTTCTGCATAAGGTTCAACTTTTGGAAAGTCCATCGAAGGAGGTACTGCAATGCAGCAAGTACAAAATTATTGATAATTCATACAGTATAGAATAATATGAACCAACTCGGAAAACTCAATGCAGTTAATTAAGCGTGAATTTCTAATACAGCTCTGTACAGTGAGGTGATATGCAGTATTCAAAAACTCATTTGTTCAAAAATTCACAATATCAAGGACTATTCATTTTTAATAGCCTACCAGCTAAGAGTAGACACGAAGTAACGATATTTTTATCTTAAACTTTTCAAATTTGGGTGTACTAGGCTAACATTTATCAGATATAGACCTGGAACGAATGGGATTCGGGAAAATATAACGCTGCATTCATTACTGAGAGTAGTATATTTCCCGAATCCCTCGAGCGGAAGGTCTGTATATGATATATTATGCCGGAAAATGTGCTAGAGCAGAAATACACGATTCAGTTTGTTACAAAGTTTAGTTTTAAATCTTCGTTTAGAGCGTTTAGATTTTCTACGGCCATGTTAAGTAACGATGTATAAACGTTTCCTGCCTGTTTTAGTTTCGCAAAGTCTTGCGTGGTTTGCGCGAATAATATTCCACCCTAACGTTCCCCGGGAACACGGAGAACATTAGGGTGAAACAATGACCAAAAGAATGCATGCTTAAGCCTGGTTCTCATATGTCGCTAGTGGTCGGCGATACTCTTGCGACTATTGTTCATCATTGAAGGAGAAAATTATTGCCGATAGACAAAGGATTTTAGGTGATTTTAAGTGATCAACAATAAGAACAATTCATTGTTCTTGATCATTGTTCTTGATCACTCCTGCCTAAAATCCTTTGTCTATGGGTAATAATTTTCTCCTTCAATGATGAAGAACAATAGTCGCAATAACATCGCCGACAATTAGCGATAGCGACATATGAGAACAGGCTTAAGCCTGGTTTTCATACATCGCAATTCATCGGCGATGATTCCCGATCTAGTGTCACAATAAGGCAGAATATATATTGTAATAGGCAAAGGACTGTAGACATTAATGATCACAGACAATAGGCATCGCCGATGATTTACAATGGAGTGCCATATATGACAACCAGCCCTTAATTGAAACTAGTTCCCATACATCGCCAATCGTCGGCGATGCTCTTGGGACTTTGGTTCTTGATCATGCAAGCAGAAAATTATTTACCACCCTGCCGACGATTGGCGATAAATGAGAACTAGCAGATTATGTGTTTCTGCGAGCTGACCAAAACAGCTATGTTTTCCAGAAAATTTTGATTTGCATTATTATTGATATTTTGTTTTGTAGCTAGTGCATTGGTTGTCTTAACGCATTTCCTGGCTGGTAGACATAATCCGTTGAAACAAAGAAATTCCCATAAATTATTTGCTCTTATATACATCGAAACTTTGAAATTGTGCACAAGCATAGGTCACATGAAAACCATCTCTAGCCTATAGCATGAACAGCAATCATGAAGTTGTCCTTGTTGCTTGTACAACATAGCAGCGGCGTCGCGAGGGAGAGGACTGCGGGGGACACGTCCCCCTAGTGCTCCTCGTTATCACTTTTGAGATTCTCACAAATCCATTTGGAAAAAAGGAGGGGGCTACGCTAAAAATGAACAGGCTTTAAAACATCCATGTCCGCTGAGGAAAATAACCCAGAATTAACCACGCTTGTAGTTGAAATCAACGCTTATAGTGGATTTAACATAAAGTATTGCCGATCGTCTTAAACTTGCTAGTTTATTACGTTTATTACGTATTATTGGTTATTCTCATGACGTCATCACTTTGTCCCGTCCCTCCTCCACTTTTTTAAGGTCTGGCGACCCCACTGATAAATAGTAAACGATTAAAGTAATGCAATGATATCACGTTGAGTAATTATCATGCAACAGAATGTTAAAATTTTGATACAAAAACGCGAAATATACGACAAATTGTTTTCAATTGTCCGTTTGCGCAAGTAAGGCTGGTGCATACGTGACGCCATTGTATGTGACGAGTCAGCGAATAGTAAAATTTTATATAGTATGCTTCTACGTGATGTTTGCAAATTCGTTTGTAAATATCAACATAAATATTCTATAATATGCACTCGTGTCGCGTAGAACAGTTTTCAAGAAAAATGTATGCATCCGAAAGTTAAGATATTTTTCCGACCGTACATAATGAGATGCATTTGTATTGACGTCGGATAATTTCACCCGCGTAACTCACAAGAAAAGTTGGTCGATAAAATCAGCTTATGCAAGAAATCGAGGTTTTTTATTGCGGTTGGTTTGCGCAATAAAATTGAACTATAAGACTCAGTATTTGTGGCAACGCAAAGTCGACACACGTGCACTTTTCCAGCGAGCAAAGTCGAAGTTTCTGCTATATTCATAAAATGGAAAATTGTATAACTCACAGAATTATTTTAAACGCTACAGCTAGTTATTTCTACAAACTCTAGTATAAGACTCCACTTTTCCTGAAAAGTAATGCAATCAAAATAATTCTTGACCGGTTTCAAGCGACGTTGCTTTCTCTCGAACTGTCGAGAATTTGTTTATGCTTCTTTTGGCGCGGGTGCATATCGAAATATGCATGTGTTCGACCTTGACTAATCAAAATAACTGTTAAAACACTTACCAATTCTTCCGAGATCATAGGAGAAAGACTAAGACATCGACTTGTGATCTTATTTGGCTGTAGATCAGCTAGCGAGACTTGCAATTGTCCTATAGCCTTGTGCTCTGAATTATTCATGACCAGAAAATGCAGCGAACACTCGCGGATCTTCGAGTGTGTAAACCCTGACACCAGAAATGTCTCATTGAATAACGGATCTGTTGAATTAAACACGAACTTTGTCTCTCGTCGCCAATTCATTTCGTCAGGTTTCAAAATCGCTATGACGTAGCTTTCTAAATTTTCCTCCCCAGGCAGGCGGAGAGCTTGAATGACATTTACATGAAGCTGACGATTTTTTTCATCGTAGTAATACGAGAATTCTAGTTTTCCGATTATTTCCGACGACGATGATGTCGTAACGCTTCTGTGTCTTCTCGTTTTAGGCGAAGGAGGTTCACTGTATCCTCTCAACCTCCGGTGAAAAGGTGATGTTGGACTACTAGGACAACTGTAGCCTTTGTAGCCAGTTTTATGTTTTATCATTATAGCTGGGGAGCCGACTGGAGTGTTCAAATACTCCATTGAAATTGATGTCGGGGCATGTTTCACTTGATGGGCGAAAAATTTTGACATATCAGGACCATAGTTTTGTGGATCCAACAGCTCGGCCGAAATCGCTGAAGGGCTGGAAACGGGACTTTGTATTTTATGAGGTTTCGTGCCCGGCATAAACTGGGGAATTCTGTCGTGTACGATTATTCCCGGGGGGTAGTGTCCCTCTTTTTGACTTGGTTCTTGTTGGCTCTTGCGACGAACTGCTCGGATTAGGAATACCAGTAGGAAGAGTAATAGTGCACATATTGAGCCAAGCACTGCCGAAACAACTAGAACTAGAATATAGAAATATGAAATGATCAGAAATAAAATTTAGAACTAGAACACAATTACGGCATAAATGGATAATAAATTTACAATTAGAACATAATTAGAGCCAAAATTTACAGTCAGAACAAATTTACCGCTTAGATATGCCATTAGAACGCAACAAAAGCGAAAAGTTACAACTAAAAAACAGTGAGAGCATAATTGCCACTTCAGAAGAAGATTTGAACTAAATGCAAATTGAAACAAAATACGACGAAAATACACAATAGAACGTAATCAGAAAAAGTATGAAGTTGCAAGATAAATAGAACAAAATATGTAAAGTGAGAATTAAATATACAACTGGAACATGACTAGAAAAGTATGCATGCCATTAAAAAACGATTGAAACTGAAACACTACGGGATGTAAGATATTCAGTGTTAAATCTCCTTTATAGAAAAGGGATATCAAATGGGAGACGTTTAGAGCCAAATATCCCTCCTCAATGTTTCTGGATTAAATACGACAGTAGTAACCGTCCCTGTTATAAGCACAAGAAACCAAGGTGATCATGCTGTTGCTATCAAATAATAATGGGTAGATATGTAGACATTTAAAAACCTTACAATATGCTAATTGTACTTATTGCTGAAGCTGTGTCAAGATTATGTTTGCCAAACGTCAAAATGACTTGACTAACCAAGTCATTTTGCCCATTACTCATTTTTCATGCATTGAACTAGCTGAAATATTAGTAATTTTGCCAAAGAGCTACTGGATTAGGTCAATTTCAGTTTGCTTCGTGAAATTACATTCCAACTCTCCCTAACCTATACACATGTTTCATGCATGTTTAATCACACGCGGGAACATGTGTCTTAAGATTTAAAGCTCATTTTGTCATGGACACAAAGGAATAAAACTTGGTACAAGAAATCATTTTAATGAAATGTAAACAGCAATTTGCATACGTGCATTTATTACAACGTCATACCGCATTGTTTTTATGAGTCTTAATGCTATGCGCTGATACGGCTGCTTACACTATTGGGCGGTTATTTTTTAATTTAACCAAATATGCATGTGAATACAACTTAAAAACTAACCATATGTGATTCAATATTTGTCTTATTTATAATCAGTTCATTATATGTAGTCAAGGAAACATTTTCGCGACAAAAGTCAATTGGACAGTCGTCAGCTGGTCGTGCCATCTTCATTTGGTGTAGATGCGTTTTCCATTACCCATTGCGATCGTTTTGTCCGCGCGGGAAAAGCGGACCTTTTAAACATGTACTGTAGCACATTTAATAGTTATAAACCTCGTTTTTAAATAGGTCCGCTCAGTTTATGCGGGAAAAGCGGTCACAACGGGAAATAGCCTTAAAAACGCACTCCCTAGGTACGCGGGCAAATCAACTACAATAAAAATTGACTTTAGATTTAAGAAATAGAAAACATTTTTCGTGTATAGAGTCAAGGTCATTCTCCATTACGGCCGTTTTGGCCACGCGGGCGGAGCGCACAGTTTTGAACATGCTTTGTCTTTGTCTGTCTGCGCTTGGTCCGCGTGCACGATCAAAAGTGGACAATCGACATCCCTTCAAACTGTGCGCTCTGCTCGCGCAGCCAAAACGGCCGTGATGGAAAATGGCTTTTATAGAAACACGCGTGCGAGTTTGGGAGAAACGAGAAATTGCACAGAAACACGAGCTGCTAGGCGAGTGGTTCCCACGATTTGGAGTTTCTCTCAATCTCGCACAAGTGTTTCTATAAATTGTAGAAACAGAAAAAAAATTTTATTTCCTCAATTAAATAACCTTTTAAAAACAATCAAAAATTGTTTTTTTCCATTCTTTGAAAGATTTGTTCTGGTTTATACGGTCATCAATTTTTTCAATATTAACTTTTTGTTTCTAGATTTGTGTTTTAAAACACCCCACGAAGATTCCCGTGCGAAAATTCTCGTGTTTCTATCGAGCTATAGAAACACGGCTCTTTGATGCTTTCAACCAATCAGCGCTCGCGTTCTTAAAAGGTTCTTTTATAAAGATAGATGATAGTTTACACATAGTTACAAGGCAGCACAAGCTGAATTGCGTAACTATTTTATTACTCTAAACTGTCAATCAATTATTTTTAGTTTCCTAATCTGTTTATCCTAGCCACCTGCTAACATTCCTTACAGGAGGAAATCGGAGTACCCAGGGAAAACCTATGACTTTCGGCCGAGTAGTTTACGGATTCTTTCCACATGAGAAAGCCAAGTCCACGCTGAGAATCGAACCCGTTCATCTCGATAAGCAAAGCGAGGCAGCGAATGGTGGTCAAATTCTAAAGTTTATAATTTATACTTTTATCTGATAATTCACGTCAACCCAAAGTTAAGATAACTAGTTTTTGAACAATCTTTGCTGTTTACTACAAGTCTTCTGCAAAGTGTTTTAAAGTCTGTTATGCAGTATGCATAGTAAGAAAAATGACTTTGTATTGCTTGCCATGATAATTTTAAAATTTCCACTATTTGTTGTCGCGCAATACAATGCTTATTGTAAGCTAGATTACCTCTATAAAAAGTGCCCCAAAACATCGGACTCCAACTTAAAATCCAACGTATTTACAGATAATTTTATTATAAAAAATCAAATGCTTTTGAAACACTTGAAAGCCCGTTCTTTTGTAGTTTTAAACAAGGGTCTATCTCTTGCTTTACTGTAAATAAAAAATGAACAGGAGAATTTTTAGAGGGCAATTTGAGTGCTCCTATATAATGCAATTTTATCATGTGGTATATTAGCTGTTCTGAAATCATTGTCAAAGAACTGACATTTTTCGGTTAAAGTCAACATTGTCACTATTGTCTTGAACAACACATTGCAACATTTTTATAGAACAACCTGAATATTCTGCTGCAGTACTTGTTTCAACACTTTTTGTTACATCGGGGATTCCGTTATTTCCTTGCAGTTACCACCAATTTCCTGGTGATTCTATCTTGTTTTTATTTACGACTTTACGAGGGTTATTCAATGCGAATTCACACGAACTGTTTATCAATGACAGCACGACAACATGACATGCACATGCATAACTAATTGTTATGGTGAAATATCATGAACAATCGTAGCCGCTACGCGACGATGATTCCTAGAGAAAGAGTTTGCTGTCACACTGTACACCAGACTATTTCTGCACAGTTCTTAGCAATTCCCACTTTTAAAAGCAATATATAGAAACGTACGGTAAAGTTTTCACAAATTTTATTAATTTTGTGTCAACTGAGACATTTTGTCAACTCCTCGGCGATATGTGTTTATTCGCCTCGGCGCTCCGCGCCTTAGTAAATAAATCACATAATTCAACATCATTGTCAAAGCAGGTACTTAATTATACATGATCAAATTCTATACTACGGACACGGAAATTTCAATCATTTATCACAGTTTACTCGGACGACTTGTAAAATGACTTTTTATCAGATAATGGATTATTGTGATATTTAAATTAAAATTTAGCCTCTATTTTACTCTCCATGATACTTTCGATACTAGCGTTTACCATAATAATTTCCAAGTTCAACAACCCATATCGTCATTACGAAATTAGAGAGAGGGGAAATTAGTACATAAATCGAAATATGACCTAGTTTACTACAAGTAATCTCTCTATACTTCATACCTTTAGTTTTTTCTACCATACCAGAAAACGACCATTACACATTACATAGTAAACCAGTCCATTTCTGTTTTTGCGACTTCGTCGTATTATTCCTTGACAGGAACTGCACAGTGAGTGACCCACTTATGAATGCATGTCCTGGTTGATTCATGTTATTTCATGTTTGGTTATAACCAAATACGTCATGTTATGTGAGGGCGTGCTGCATGTCAAAGTGAGTCTTTATTAATTTTTTGAATACTAAATAATGCCTACAAACACTTGGTTAAGACCAATATCGTAGTTCCTCGTTCAAGCCCTCCGGTGCAAGTTACACTTTCACTACATGTTTTAAATGCGGCGCTTATTTAAGGGGGCTCTTTGGACGTATTTGCTTGTAGATGCGGATGGGAAGAACTACATAATTCAAAGTATAAAAATTGTAACAGAAAAGATAAATTCGACGACGTCGAACTAACTTGTAGTATTTTTGTTTCATGTTAAATGTTTTTATGAACATTATATTTTTTAATGATTAGTGCGGAGCCTATTGAGGGCAGCGCTAACATGAGTAAATATGGTAAATCCGTTATTCTGTCGAGCAGGGTTTAGACGAGTATGCTGGCTTGGAGTGACACTGCATGCTGTAACGTAGTTTCATTCCCAGCACATTGTAGGTGAGTTTTCCTAACGGCAGCAAATAGTTATAACATGCATGTAATAGAGTAGTTTGCTTCGTTTCATTAGTACGTCTTGGACATGGCCATGAGCCATTAAGTCTAGTTTTTATAAGCCGTCGATAATCAACAATGCTTTTGCAACTTTCTGGGGCCGGTTGTTCGAAAGTTGGATAGCGCTATCCATTGGTATAGTGAATTTTTTAACGTTCATAAAATTGCCCAAACAACGTCGAAACTTCCATTTTGGTCAGCGATATAACTAATAGAGACTTTAATCTATCGACACAAGTCGTAATTTTATGTTTCAACGATCAATGGGAAATTTTACGAAAGTTTACAAAAAATCACTATCCAGTGGATAGCTCTATCCACCTTTCGAACAACCGGCCCCAGTTGTTTATCATCGAAGCAAAAATTATTTTTGGTCGACGGAAGATTCTACTCTTCTCTGAGAACACGCGAACAAGAGATCGCCATTTGTCGTCCAATTGTAGCACAACCAGGCTTAAAAGCGTGGTGTGCCGTCGCCCACGTTTGGCGAGCTGTATTGTTTACGGTTTTCCAATACCGTCGCTTTGGTCGCGCAGGCCAAGCGGTAACTATAAACACACACCATCACTTTGCTACAAATTCGCTAGAGCATCGCCTACCATCGACGAAGACCTGTGACAATCGGGCTTGATTGTCGGGTAACCCTTGGAACTTTATAGAACGCGTGTAGTTGCTATTGGCAAAATTTGGATTGGTGTTGGTATTTCATGCAAAGTTGTACGAAGATCATTTGCATACAGTTTATTCCCACGCAAGGATTGTGGCTTTTTATGGATTTATTGCTGGTCAGTGAAACGCAGTGCAGATTCAAGCTTTTTTTCATGATTCCGTGGAAATTATACAATTTGATTCAGTTTGCAGCATTATGGAATAGTTACCATAGAAGTTGGCTTTTGTAACACTTGCAGATCATACAAAAGATTAAAAACAATAAGCGCAAGAGATATATGATGGAATCAAGTTGGGTTTCGAAGCGTTGTTTTATATGTTTGATGTTGCACTGTCAAAGTTTCTCCAAATAATAGCAACATTATGGCTAGAGAAAGTGATAATTGCCACTGCGGAATGGACCCATTGTATATCTGCGTGACAAAATTTTGATCTCGAAAAAGATATTACAACTGTTTGAAAGAACATCATACAACAACTGCAATCGAAAACTTTGGTCGCAAAATGCTGTAAAGTGTGGAAAATACAGCCATGCACATTTCGCGACTTTTGTGTAGCTTTCTATTGGTCTACTAGGCGGTCGAAATCGATACTGTTTTTGAGCAAAGAGAGTCAATATCGGCCGCGTAATACAAAAATATAGGAAGCACGCAAACTTCACATGACTGTATTTTCTTCATTTTACAGCATATTCCAACGACGCCTTGTCATTTTACTAATGTTATGATTCTCTTTCCAGCTCTGGCGATGTATATCTGTTTGTATATCTTTTTTTGGCTTGCTGGGAATTTTGTTGTTTTATTTAGATTTTTTACTTTCATTAATGCTATGCGTCCATTGAGCCTGCGACCTTGGATTCGCTGGTCCAACGCTTCGTGGTAGGAAAGATACTGTTCAGAGGAAACTAGAAGTTGGTTTTGTAATATTGAACTAGCAAACCGTGAGGATTCGTATCCACGTTCGCATACCAATTGTTTACCATTACCTTTGTCAATCTCCACTCTATATTGGTTTCCTGATACAATATCCAAACATTGCCCTTGTGTGTTCGAGCTTGTACAAGAGTATATGGTTGCAATAGATAGCGGAAATGGATATTAAAACTATTAGTTTATAAATATTAAGCTGCAACAGTGTGCGTTTAAAATGTCCGCGTTGCCCGCACGGGCAAAATGATCGCAATGGAAAATTGTCTTACTTCCCCTCTTTCTACAAACAACAGAACCACAGACAAGCCTTTGTCTGTTCTTTGTTATAGCTCAGGATATTAATTCTAAGAGACATCCTCTTATTTGAGTACGCTTCACCTAGCACGACTTTCCCTCCCAAAAGAGCTCTAAGCGTTATGTAAGTCTCTCCGAATGATGTTAAGTCTTTCCTCTCCATAACAAGATTCTTATGTTTGAAATATCTTCATGTTGAATAGCGTTGCGTTTTAGTAGAGCGTTTTCCAATACTGTAGATCAACGTTTTGAAAGTCTGTTTAGGGCGTGATTTGGGTACAATTTGCTACGCCATGGCAGGCAATTAGTAGTGATGCAACGTATTGTGGTTAGGTTTGAGTCGCTCCGAGTAGACCATATTTTGTGAGGCGCTCCGAATAATAACCAACACAACTGACAAGCAAAGTACTATAGTAATGTAACGTTATGCTGCTGTGGAGTGTACTCTGGTAAATAAATGTTTTGTAAGTCTCCCCGAGTGATAGCCACACAATGAACTAATAATGTAACGTCGTGTTGTTGTAGGGCGTACTTGGGAAATGAGTGTTTGTTAATAGTAAGCGTCGGTCAAACAAGGACAATATTTGACGAGAGTTGTCAATGAAAATGTAGTTCTAGGCTTCTAGCTATAGATATATCAAGCTTTCGATTGACAAAGTGAACGTTTTTAGGAGTGTCTCGAATTATACTTTAACTTTAACTTGGCAAAGCTTGAAAAGAAACAAAACCAGAGTCGTGTGACTTCTAACTTTCATTCATCTCCCATCCTTGTTTGACAAAGGCTTAAGTCTCTTCGAATGATAGTCATAATATAGGCGAAATTTCACTGACCAAGGTGAACTTCATGCCGATTACTTTTTGGTTCTCTGGTCAATTTACTAAGAAAGACGTACATGTTTTCATATGTCGCTGATGATCGGCGATGTCGCCGCGATATTTGTTATTGAGCATTGAAAGATATTATGTCCGATAAGGAAAGGATTGCAGTTTGCTCACCATGGAGCAACCACGAACAGTGGAGCTCGCCGATCGTCAGAGACATGGAGAATCTGCTTTAGCTATTGCAGGTGGTCAAGACTACAATCAAGTGTGCAGTTTAGATCAACTATAAAGGCGCTATTGTTGATTTTCACGTTGCTCTCGCTGGCAGACATAACCCGTAAAGTCTTTCAATGACCAAACGCCAGTTAATAAGTTTCTACAAAAACATTTATAAGAATTTTCTAATCTTACTTGGTCTCATGATCAATTGTGACATTTGTCATATTTCATTAACTTCGAAATCTGGGCTATAACGTTACATCCTCTGGGCACGAAGTAACATCCGCCAACATATTATTCGGCTGTTGTACACGCCGTGCACAGTCGCAAAACTATCCATAGTACTCTTTGGCGTAGGTCAAACGTCGCTCGTTTCATGTGTTGAACCTAATGCAAATGACCTAAAGTCTTTGTCTGAGCTCAACTGCATTAGGTAAGGCATATGAAAAGAGCAATGTTTGACATAGGCCTAAATTACTTAGCAGAATTCGAAATAATTTAAAGTGAAGTCAAGATATCATTAATTTTAGCATTGTACTATACTTCAAATAGTTATTAATTACTTCCAAATGGGAGATTAACTGCAGACAGGTGGCGATGAAGTGGTGAGGCATGGAACATGTGATAACATGCATGATTTGGGAAAAAATTCACAAAAGTTAAAGTCAGTGTATATTGCTATCATCGCAGGCGAAAAATTTGGTAAGGCACACCTCGTGCAATTACTTGACTTAAGCGGTGGTTGCATGAGCCCTGCTAGCCTGATTAACGGGCCAATTTTGTCACGAAAATATTTCCTGGGGGACACTAAGGTACATTGCTGTCAGCACATGTAAAAAAACTATAGTTACTACGTGTTGAGACTCGATATAAGATTCATTAAGATGCATGCTAATCGGCTAGCCACACTTTTTTACCGGAGATTACATATAGAGCTAGCCACACTTAATTAATTTACGCTTGTATTTAATGATATTGGCGTTTTCAACGCGATATTTCAATGCACTATATTGCTTTTTGGGTTTAACTTTATTTTCATGCCTTTTAGCATTTAAACTATTTTTCGCGCTCTTAGAAGCTTTAACTTCACTTTCTGAACGTTAGCCACACGTACAGCCACGCTTTTTCACTGTTCTAATCGTTTCTAGCCGCACCTTCTTGCTTGAACTTACTTAGAGCTACACCTGCTCTTAATTTATGCTTCTACAATATCTAATTTTATTCGCGTGTTAAAAGAATACTTACATATACCTTAGGACAAGCTTAAGTCTAGTGCATTCTGAATATTATTCCAACTTTATTTTAAAAAAACGAAAATGGTAATAAGATGCGAAAGAAGCAAGTAAGCCCGGCCCATGGAAACCACCACCCCTGAGTATGGTGCATCAAATTATTGGTTTTGAAATATTTAGATGGGTTAACAATCCAGTGGGCACTTTGAAAGCAAAGGTAGGATTTCAAAACCTTCATTAGAAAAATGTGAATATTAAAAATATTAAAAACATTTCGCTAAAATAAAAGTGAAGTATAGTTGATGATCGATTTTGAATTCGAATTTACGAACAAATAGGCCATATACACTTTTAAGATCTGAAGGAAAACCGTCAGTTAGCGAAAACTCCTACTGGGGTACTGCAATTGCTAGAATTTGAACCTCAATGCAGTTTCAGTGTTCCAACTTTCGACTTAGCACCGAAATTTTAGACTTTACGGCAATCCATGGAAAAAGAGTCACTGCAGTTTTACTGGACTATAATCTGGAGAGTTTTTATAAAAATTCGACAAATTAAGTTTGACAAAAATGCGACGGTTAAACCAGGCCTGATGAAGTACGACTTACAAGGTTGATTGCGGGAGCTCGGTCTTGCTATAAGAACTCTAATAGCCTAAAGTGTGTGATTACATGACCAACATGCAGGCCGGGCTGAAATTTCAGATCTTCTTAACTAAGACTTCCATTATCAAACAAGTTAGCGTGCGGTAAAGTGCTTGAAAATATAGTTAAAACCTATTGCTTTCAACCCAGAAATAATTGCCCGACTTAAACTACTAAGTATAAGGTACGAAATACTCAATAGGTAATTCAAAGTATCTAAAAACTGGACTATCAAAGAAAAAAATGACCCTGCCAGAACAAAAATGAAAATGTCGATCGTCCGGAGCAAAATCTCGATCGTCCAAGAACACTCTCGATCGTCAAAGAAAAGCTCGAGCACTTTTGTCCAAAATGGCTTTCCTTAGTAATCAGCCCTGAAAGTAAATAAAGACGAGACCTAAGACAACGGTCTTCTATTGGTGGAGCAGCAGATCGAGATATCTTTAATCGCGCGTGAATTCCTGCATCAAATGAAGAAAGTGCTAGTCTAAATTCCATGGGTTCAGTTTTTTCGAGACACCCTATTCTAATTACGTTATGCAAAAACACTTGACTTGAGGCACAACCAAACGTAACCTTGTTTCAGCAATTTGAGTGCTCCGAGAAGAAGTATGCATTTTTATTTTTAACGCCTCAAAGACGATATATTATTACATGTAAAAGTGGAGTTATTCAGTAGAACAACACAATAATTACATAATTAGTGATAACGTTAATTATTTCTGAGAATAATAAAATAGTCATATGTTGTTATTACATCATTAAAAATCAATTTATCGTGTTCAGTCCCTGAATAGTTGTCTTGTTTAATATAACTTTTAGACTACTTTCACAAGGGGTCGGTACGATTAGAAAACGGCACAAAAAGTCACAATTGACCGTCGCGTTCACATTATGACGGTGCAAATTTGTTTGAAATCGTCACTTTTGCCTTTATAATTCGAGCACAGTTTCCAAGCGGCGCTAGATGAAAACGGAACGCTTTGCAGCATTGTGTGAACACCAGTACCGTCCATTGAACTAAAACACTGGAACGCTACCTCCATTTGGAGTTGCCTATGATCGGTTGAAGCCGCGTGTCTGGAGGAA
>JAODVM010435604.1:0-24032 GCA_025400095.1 Phenganax marumi
TTGTTCTTGTTCTTGTTCTTGTTCTTGTTCTTGTTCTTGTTCTTGTTCTTGTTCTTGTTCTTGTTCTTGTTAGGGGGCGACGTTCTTCGAAAAAAGCCTAAGGCTTTCTCATTTCTAGTTCAATCGTCGCGAAATTTCACACAATGATGTAAAATGGAATTACTCATCGATTGACGGAGTTCGATTTTTGATATTCGATTTAGGAAAAAAACTACAGCCAATTCTCTGCTGTAAATGCACAATAATTATTACGCATCATTAATATTCACAGACAAATGCAAGCCGTGTGGTATAAGCTGTTGCAACGCGGATACGAAAAACAAAGGGCATTATACACTTTTTACGTCATAAGCCGTTAATGAGAGTTTCTAGACAAAGCCGAGAATTTCAATGATTTGGATGACAAGCAAGCTTGTCTTAATGGCCCAGTTCCTGGTCCCAGTAGTACGCTAGTACTTGTTTCTTCAAGTAAAAGTTCCCGTGAAAATTCGTCCAGATTTAAAAAACTATAAATATATTTGCCGGTTTTTGGCCGAATCACCGATGTTTTTGTAATTTTAAAATATTTCTCTTTTCGCTGGAGTCTTTAAACTTCCACACCGAATAGAAATTTTCAATAGCTTTCGTTTGATATATGGCTCAAAACTCAGAAAAACTATTTTGGCTTCAGGCAAGTATAGGCATGTTTACCTGCAGTTAGCCTTCCAGTTTACATAGAGTTCACTGCTATCAATACAATGCTTCATTGAAAAGAAATTAATTATTAAATACCTATGGGAGTTTTAGACGTGATCTACGTTTTGTTTACAACGGCAAAACGTCATACAGGGTGTAAAAAAACCCTGCAAATACCATAATTTGTATGAAACAAATATCAAACAACGCCTATCAAACAACGCCTTCTTGCGCACGTATTCTACTTAACTATCAACGGTCAGCTTCATAACTTCGCAACACAACGCACACTTAGATTATGCACAGAATGTATCTGTTTCAAGTTCAAAGTACAAACATTGTCTCGTCATCTCTGATTGCGTTTATTCGAGGAAAATTTATTAAAAAAAGGGAAGAAATTCCTGCTCAATCTGACAATGCACTTATCTCACCCACCCATGTGTCCCAGCCAATACCAATCTAAATATATCTTTCCAAAATTTTAAACAACATTCATCAGCCTTTAACCAAGTCCTTAGCAACGGGGTAGCAACAGTAAAAAAACGCTGGAAATACAAGCATTGGTTAATCGTATTCTATCAGCACGATATTATTTCAGTTTGGCATTCACAGGTAAAGGTCTTTGATTGCACTACGTGTTAAACATTCTCTGTTCTGTCTTTTTAAAAAAAATTTTTTAAAGGAGTGTTGATCAGTGTTGACTTAAGCAGACGTTCTTAGACCAATGCCAGAGATTGAATGTGAAACACCTCGGCTTAAAAAATTATATTAAAACGATAAAATTTACTCGTTGCCACCCCGTTGCCAAAGACGTGGTTGAAGGTATAGTGTCTAGTGTAAACTGGCCTAAATCGTAAAAACAAATGCCCACACACAGGATTAGGGCTCATTTACACTTAGAGGAAAATTTTCCTAGAATGAGCCTTTAACTGTTATTACTTAAAAATTTTTGCTCTTCACCGCCTCAATTTTTTCAAGTGACAACAAATTCTCCGCGCCTGAAATGTAAAACTTCCCTTCTTTGTACTGATTAGCCAGTACTGTATTGCGTTCTAACAATCTGGAGCGGACCTCATCCGCATCATAGGGAGTAAGGAGTACGCATTTCCAATTATCGTATGCATTTTTGAAAAACGATTTCTTAGAGTTCGGAAACGACAAACTAACCGTACATTGAATGTAATACACTTGGTCCCCAATGGACAGAATGATGTCTACACCTTCCATGTTTTTAGTGGCATAGTACGTATTATTTTCTGGTTTAAAATCTTCTGGCAGACGCTTTCGTGGCATTATTTCCAGTTTCAGTTCGGTAGCGCCAATGAATACCTCTTCCGTTTTCCCCGACTTATCTACTAACACCAGCGATCGTGCCACGTGCCCATACACTATTTGAGAAATAGGAAGAAAAGTATGCTTCATGGTCAAACATGACAGTGTTGGTAAAGCATGTAAAAGGCGACAAATTTCGCAGACAACTGTGTGACAACTTCTTATAAAAGCAGTATATCGTCGATTGTCGGTAAAATGAAGTTCACCTACCCAACTCCCAACGTACGAAGTTCTCAAACGTATGTCCGCGAACAACATCATCACCTTCCATTTTATACAATTTGAGTCGAGCGAGCTGAAAAAATACGACAGCGACTTAGATTGTGTAGTATACATCTGTTGAAAAGGAGTTCCTAGTAAAAATGTTGACGGGGGAAGGGGAAAGGACGAGGTACTTATTAAAAATTCTCACGCATTCCATAAAATATACAGTTTTCCTTTGGTATTCCTATTTTCCATATTAAGCACCCCCCCCCCCCCCGTTGTAAGAATACTGCTTTCCATGCGTTGCAAACGATATACGCGTTGCGTATTCCTTTTGCTCGATTGCTATAATTTACTTGGGACCTACCAAATCTTCCCGCAAAGTGTCATTTCCGTTAATGTAACACCCGATTGCATCCTGCGCAGCAGGAGACACTGCTTCTATTACCGAGTGTTCTTGCTTTAGTAAGGTCCAAGCCAGCCACTCCTTCGGAATGAAGTACTTCGTACCCAGATCTTCTTCCGAAAGTCCATCCATGCAACATACCGCTATTGCATTGACATGCGAGGATTTACGCATACGCATGTAAGTGGCGTGGTCGATTCCCCTAAACTCCTCCTGGAGGACGTCGATCAGACATAGACGCACACGTTTTATTTGTTGTTCCAAAGTCACACCTCTTCCAGCTAATGCAGACAAGAAGTCTTGAAGGAGCAGAGGAACGAACCCAACGTAACTCGAAAACTTCTCTATATCGGACTTTCTATTCTAAACAAACAAGTGATACACTGTAAGTATAGGTAATCAGGCGGGAAAGAGTGCAATTATTGAGCTGTCAACTGACTGATTGACTGACTGACTGACTGACTGACTGACTGACTGACTGACTGACTGACTGGCTGGCTGGCTGGCTGGCTGGCTGGCTGACTGACTGACTGAATGGTAAACTTTGCACTAAAAATGTGCCAAAATACTTATATACATCAACACACCTCGAAATCCGAAATCTTACTTCTTGACTAAAAAAAAGAGCGAACGAAATTTTAGACAAAACAATGGCACACTGAAAAGAAACGAGAAAAAAAAACAAACAGGCCAGATATTAATTGGAAGCTCTTGGTACTGAGAGCATAGAATGAAAGGGAATTTCTGTGAAAAACTATTTTACTGGAACGACTTAGAAATCCTGCTTAAAATCCAGAGTGTCATACCCTTTCGATAAGTCCCGTTGCCACGTTTTGCACTGGATTCACCACATATAACTTGAAGTCGCCAGCGTTTAATTTGATATTCCGCTCGGCTTTCAAATCAACAAGTCCATTTCTGGACGACGCGCACACAACACGTACTACATGGCTGGACTAAAGAGATGAAAATATAATTAAGGTGGCTTCCTACAGCTACAAGTAGGATAATCCCACGCAACCTCCACGGTCAAAACGAAACAAGGATATTGCAAACAAGGATATTGACTATTGTTCAAAATTGTAGCGATTGTGAGAAGCCGATTGTTTGGAGGGGAAAAAATATGACAACAGGCGTCAAATATATCAAAAGTTAAAAGTATTTACGATGAAAAATGAAATATCTCCATTTTACACCAAACATTTAATTTAAATGTGTGTTGCCATATTTCTTGTCCCTCCAAAACGGAATTTGCGCGACTAGTTCCGGGACTTTGGGAAAGGGCTAATTACGCTGTAATACAGTCCGGGGAAACTCACACGATTGCTTGTCCAATTCCTGCTGCGCTACTCAGATCTGAGTACTAGATTGTGATTGGATAAATATTATTACATTATTTTAATTGCATGCAATTGTTTAAACCCGGATACTGGTAAACTGTATTAACCAATCGCAGGCAATCAAAATATTCTGTAGCCAATCACAATCTACTACTCAAATCTGCAAATCTGAGTAGCGCTGCGGGAATTCGACAAGCAATCGCTTGAGTTTTCACACTGTATTACAGCGTAATTACAAGATGTACAGGCTATATTTTCCCTTGTTGAGGCTTCATTTTGTACTAAGAAAGCATTTATCACTTTGTGGTGGCGGTTTCTTACCCATTGTGGTTGTTTTACACATTGAATTATGAAGCTGTGTAACTTCTCATATCGCGCTGCCATATGTATGTTGTCAATGAACAACCAATCAGGATGGCTTGGAGGATTGGGTGTAGGATTTAAAGGTTGAAAATAAGTATGTTCCAATCTCTTAGAAAGAAATCAAACGTTAATATATATTTCTATTTGCAAAAATCTGCAAATAACAATAGTTTCAGGGCAAACCTGCATATGCGACACCAAAAAATCCACATGTGTCGGTCTTGCAAGGTCCTGAAATGAAAACAGTTTTTGTTAAGCTTGGTTTTCATCGTTGCATGGTGCAATAAAGAACATCGCAGAACATCGCTGATAGATATACATTTATTAAAAAAGCAGCTCCTCGAAAAGAATCGAGCAGCTCCTCGATTCGAATCGTTAACTTGGATTACCTGGGTTGGACAACCTGCCTTATATAGGCCAATGCAAAATCCTTCAAATTTGCTTGGACCCTACTGTAAGCCTAATTTGTATATGCCTTTTAAATAGATATGTGCAATATTATCGAATAATTTACTACACAGCTGATCCCATCTTTCATTTCGTTTGATAAGATTTCCTTGTGTAAGTGCATCATCATAACTTAAGGTAAGGAAATTAAACAATGCTCGTCTCTGATATTTCCAAGACGTTTTGAGTTGATAATTTTTCATTCGGAGCATTATTAATATTTACTTGACCATCTTATGGCGGTAATCAAAAGTACACCTACAGCTAATGCAAGCAAGATCGGGTATTAATAATAAGCGTAGAAGGAAGCTGGACAATACTTACATAGAGAAATGTTTTCCCTTCATACTCTTTACCAAAGACCTTATTTAACTGAAATAGCAAAGTTGACTTTCCCACTCCTTTCGCTCCTTTAAAATAACAGTTTTAGAGACATTACATTGTTGAATATGCCTTATTGCTAGCATCGACATGCAAAGCCATTAGATAAAAATTCTTTAAAAACTCTAAGTGCATTTCATATTTTATTCATTATTCAATTTTTCAAAATGTAAATTTAAAATCTTTTCTTGAAAAATTTGTGAAATATGTTTGGTACTTTTTCGAAGCTATTCATTCCACAATTTATATTTAAATTTATTTTCAAAAATTGCAGGCAAATAGTAATTTAGCAGAAAAGGAAAACAGAGTGTTATGCAAGATCTACATCGACACGGATTGATTGGCTAAGTTCCAACCTTTGTTTAGAGTGAGCCTCCTGTAACGACATGCAACGTGCTATAATTTTGCACTTACCCAACAAACAGATCGCTCTATAATAGTCGACTTCCCCACTGATTTCCCTTAGTATGTTTTCATAAAACGTAGTAGAAATAAACTGAAAAACATGAACTGGCTATTAATGTACTGTTGGAGAAAATATTCATCTCCCCCTACAATATTCAAAATTGCGTCAAAATTTCAAGAGAATGGGGGTATACCAACGTTATAGGTATTAAAACACAGATATCTCTTGATTTCAATATTATTTTGAAAAATCACGACGAGTGCTTGTTTGTTAGTTCATGGTGTTGATTAATTAACAATTACTTAATGGTTTCCGTGTTTGGATGGCCTGATCCAAACACGCGGGAATGTCCCAAACTTGTCACATAGATCTGCGTGATCTCTCCTCACCGGTGGGACAATCTTTTGATAGGATTAGTCTAACTCCCCATGCGTCGAGTTCCAGTAACCGGTGAGACCGGTTCAGGTTCCAGTAACCGGTACAGTGTGCGTTTCCTTATAGAGCGGTGTAATCAGGGCCGTAACTAGAACGATAATTGGGGGGTGTTTATTCATATATTCAGTTCTGCCCGACGGATCTCTTTTGTAAGTGCAATAGCTCACAATGGAAATCCGTCGGGCAGAACTGAATATATGAATAAACACAACCCCCCCCCCCCAACTATCGTTCTAGTTACGGCCCTGGGTGTAATCGGGGGCGGCGCTCTTTAAAAATTCTTATTTGTCAATTGTAACAAGAACTTTAAACAACTAGACGCATAAAATGCGTACACTCGGGCTTTCTGTGAGCGTATTCTGTGAGCGTAATGTCTTAACTGCTTGAAGCCTAGTTTCCATTCAGTTGGCAGCTGTCGCTGGTATGACAAGTGGCTGATGTAATAGAGTGTCGACAAAACTTTACAAAACTCTGCAATCATTAGGCTTGATTTGCATATAACAAACACAAAGACTATTATTATATTAAACTATTTCACATCTATTATTTGTCGTGCCAGCGACAACTAACGACCAAATGAAACTAGCCTTAAAGAAATACCCTTAACGGCTTAGAGAACTACTGAATTGTATAAGATTCTATTGTGTTACGCATCCATGGGCCTAAAGTGCATAAAATAA
The DNA here is from genome assembly GCA_025400095.1 of Phenganax marumi. NCBI lineage: Eukaryota > Metazoa > Cnidaria > Anthozoa > Malacalcyonacea > Clavulariidae > Phenganax > Phenganax marumi. The sequence continues at coordinate 6,670 of JAODVM010435604.1, forward strand.
CCAATGGCCATTTAAATTCCAATTATATGAGTTATTTCAGTAGCTTTTTGGGATGCTTACTCGGGGTGTATAAAAACCCCAAATGGCCAGTCTCGTTATTTCCTAATTGTTTTAGGCATCTGGTCTTAGGAATTAAAATCAAAGCGCTAATACTGTAATATAGAGTTTAATTTGTATGTGTAAATGCATTTGACAACAAAAGTTAAAACATTTGACAAAAAATTGACATACAGATTATTATAGGCATAAGAAGTTTGTCATTAAAAAACCTGCTCGACTGCATAAGGGGCTTTATAATTATCGCTATATTCATTTGTATTTGAGAGAATATATCATCAACAGAGTCAGTTCACAGATCATGTCTGATACATTAACATAACATTACAGATAGGCCAGTTGATATAGCATTTTTTCGATGGGAAGTACTCTCACTAATACACTATATGTTGATTACGATATACGTTTAACCAACTCACTGTAAACACATGCACTTGCATGCATAGTTGTACTTATTGTTCTGACGGTTTGACATTTTAATGCAGACCCGACTGCATGTGATTTCATGAAGCTATGTCATGTGAAACCCGAATAATAACATCCACGGTATAAACACTGACAACGAACTCTCAAGAATCTATTATTTAATATAGAAATTATACAAAAGTCATACAACAAAATAAACCACTTTGCCTCTGATACAGTAAATTCATTCACAACAATATTAAACAGAGATTTTGCTCTATATTCATTTTTTCTATAATTATATTGACATAACAGACTAAACAGTACAGGGTACAGCGTATAATATTAACTATACTTGGAATACGTCTATAATGAACAAAAAGTCTAACCTTTCCACTCCTTTTGACAAATACGTATATTGTAACTATATAGTTCTTGTTATCCTTCTCGTTGAGTCGGTGCATGATCGTAAGAACAAGATTCGCATATATCCTTCACTCCTTCAGTACATGTAATGAATTGATCGCTCGTATAAAAATTTGCGGACCAAGCTGTCTCGATAAGCTCGAAATCTTCTCACACATTTATACGTCTACCATTAACGGAATATATATATTTTGTGTATGCGTTCAGCTTATTATTATACACAGTATTCATGTTCAAATTGTGCCACAAACGCTCACTCCTACAATATACGCCATGTTTGAATAAATCAGTTTCTGTATTGAACAATGTGTTGACCATATATGTCCCTTTGCACATGCGTGTTTTCGTCTTGACAACGATTTCGCGATGAACATGGAAAAAAAAAAAAAGAAGGAAAACCCAAGCCCATTTTATACCTCGGGCATTTCCGGTGGAAAGCCCGAGTAAAAATAATTGAAAGTTAGATGTAGCCAAATGTTCCCATTTTGAAAACCTCCTCGCACAAATCACTGGAATCTCTGCCTTCACGACTGACCTGCGCATTACGAAAATTCCAAAGACCGATTTAACAACGGTGCGTAGAATTGATCGCAAATGCGGCGCTCATTCGGGGGCGGCGCTTAAACGAGTAAATACGGTATCTGGCATAAAGTTTAGATTAGGGGTAGCAAACCTTATCTTCTGTGCTCGAGGCTTCCATTCATATAAGTTCAGTAGAAACAAACTGAAAAAGATTAATAATTACTGTTATCAGAACAATGTTTTTCAGCATTGTTGCATTCATCAGGCGTCAATAATATTTTTCGAATAAGTGTTGATAAGGTTCAAAGACTGAGCTGTGTTAAGTTGTTAACACAGAATTTATGATTGAGAAGAATTCTAGGACCAAATTAAAAACAGCAGTTATCTAAGCTTGAAATGTAAGCGTTGTATACAGGGGCGCACATTCCAAAACATTTTAGGGGGGTGTAAAATGTTTCGGGACCGACCGTTTACGCTAGCTTGGGCCGCCATCTTGGCTTCACTCAACAATGAGCAAAATCACCCAAGGTGCGTGTCTTATTTGAGTTCACTGCCTTCTACGTCTCAATTCTGTGGACGGTATTTCTCGCTATGCGCGATCAATATTTCTGTCCGTGCTTTACGTATATAAAACAAATGGCAAAAAATCAACAATATGTGCTTTAGCTATATTGTAGCAATGATCGTCGGTTGTTATTGAATCATTCGCCTATCGTCTGTCAAATGTGGTTTCTCGTGAATATGGATTTTGAACCGGTCTATGAAATCAGCATAGACAAGCGCGTTGCCGCTAAATTTAGGAAGTTTGATGGTCGGTATATCCCTACTGGCTTCTAATTTATAAAGTGCATCAGCTATTGAAACAGCTTGTGACAATTCAGGCAATACGGTTTACTTAAACTCTGTTAAATCGTCTATCCATGCATCAAAGGGACGGGAACTTGTTGTAGATGGCGCTGGGTTTGGATTTAAACTAACTCGTGTTGAAACGGGGAAAACTGGGGGGGGGGTTCGTTTACTGGGGAGGATTCGTTTACTTGTGGAACTACAATTTCTTGTGGGGATTCATTCAATACGAACAATACAAATCAATGTTTTTTGTTTTCACTGTTTCACGGACAATTATCAGTAACACGGACATCATATCATTGCCTTCGTCTTCTTTTACTGAAAGGCTAAGCAGTTTTTCTAAATTCTTCAAGATCGTCTTACGTAGGACTTTGTGGCATAAAGGACTATGTGGCACAACATATACCTGCTTATATATGGCATGCAAATAGCTGGGAGCATTGTCAAGGCTGTGTGCATGATGTTGGTACCCAAAGCCGTAACAGACACGCTCTACCGTGCGTAACACTTATTAGGCATGGTGTTATTTAAGTAGACCGTGCCTAATCCCCAGAGAAAAAAAACAATGCGACGCCAGCTCCGCTAATGCATATTATCCGGTGATTATTTGCCGACCGTGCGCGTTTGGCACGGTAAAACGTGCACAGACCGTGCCTAAATCATCAATTCCTACAACAATTATTTTACTTAAATCGCGGATATTTTGTCTCAGTTAAAAAAAAATACACGACTCATCAGTATAAAAATTCGCACCGAACTTAGTTGTATGAAATTGATTGTTGTTTGTGTCAGTGGAGTTCGTCTTTCTGCGTCATATTGCATATTTTTTTTAATATTCTTGGACGGAATTTGAAGCGAATATGTTTTCATAATTATATAAAGCACGAACTAGATAAAAAAAAATACAGTTACGCTTTGTTTATAGTGATTATTGTATATTTTTAACTCAAAGATTTAGTGTGATGACTACCTAGCAGGTTTTAATAAAATCGAGGGCATTTTGTAAAAAGTTGCGTTTAAGAGTTTCAAAATTGGCATAAACGAAATCGTGCTTTCAGGTATGTATAACGTGAACGGTTTAAACTACCTTTATTTGCATAACGACATGCAGACGTTTGTGTATTTTGTTTAGTCTTTACCCTTTTAACCAGTTGTCATCATACAACGTAATTGTGACTATATATTTTTGTTCGGAATGTGTTTGTGTGCATAGCGTTTGTCAATGATCTATACATAATATCTCTCTAAATATTAGTTATAGATTTTATATATAAGAATAAAATATTTAGGCATGGAAGTGCAAAGATAAAGTATAATTCTATTCGCACGGTATGTAACAAATGGCGTTTTGTGTGTCTTTTTTCCTACTGTAACCACTTGAATATAATTCGCAACAAAAGCGTGTTGCTTAAAATATGTTTAGTTCGTTCACTATGCCTTGTTGTCCTTTAAACATCCAGACTGGGATTTAGCTGATTAATTATAACCAATTCAAATATCATGTTTCGCATAGCTTCCTGCCTGGGCAGCGCCATGGCATTGCTCGTTACAAGGCTGGTTGAAAATCACTTGAAATCTTATTTTAAATCTTATTTTAAGGAATTGGTAAAACTCCAGAAAGGATCATACATAGATTTATGTTATCTTTCCGTTCCCGGGCGGTATTTAGTAGGACCGACAAAAGTATTGTCTATTGACGCTTGCCTCTTGGGCATCTTGGGGTTGGACAAAAATCAAATGGCTATCTATGTGTTTGTGTTGTTGATTGTGTAATCATAAGCGAAACTAAGTAAATAAAAGTAAATAAATATTGATTGCAACCCACTGATTAAGTATAACAAGACCAACAACAGTTACATCATGTAAACAGCATGTCAACGGCATGGTAGAAAAGACGGAGTGCGGAGTACGGAGTACGGATTACGGAGTGTCGCGATTCAAATAGATAATCGATTTTAACTGGACTCCGTGTTATCTACCATGCCGGGGGGCTCGGTAGAAAACGCGGAGTCAGTCTTAAAAGTGTTCGTAAGCGTTCGGCTATGATTTTAACTGGACTCCGCGTTATCTACCATGCCAGGGGGCTCGGTAGAAAACACGGAGTCTGTCTAAAAAGTGTTCCTTAGCGTTCGGCTATCGATTTTAACAAGACTCAGATTTTAACAAGTCTTCAGGTATCGGTTTTACCAAGTTCTCAAATTTCAAGCATCATTAGGCCAGCACGTTATTTTCCATTCATCCAGCGTGGTAGAAAGTTGGGAAAATCAGATGGCTTTCAAATTACCAACTCTTCGCTGTATACCGCGCACGAAATCTTTGAATTTATGTTCGTTTAATTTTAATGATCTTGAAAGTAAAGAACATATCGCACATGGAGGGTTCGGAGACGTTTTTAAAGCACGCCACAGAGGGGAAACAGTGGTTGTTAAAAAGATTGCCAGTGAGTTGGCTGAGGACGAAAATATATTTCTTAAAGAAGCTCAATTAATCAACTCGTGTGAACACGAAAATATTGTTCGATTTAAAGCATTTAGCGAGACACCATGTGCGATAATGCTAGAATTTCTATGCTTCGATTTTTCGGTGTTTGGAACCTCCAAAATTGTGAGTAATCTGGGTGATTTTTTGAATTACTTGGACCGGGTTGACGGATTTGAAACCTTCAACGATAAACTACATCGTAAAATTACTAGCGATATCGCGGAGGGGCTCGAATATTTGCATGGTGAAGATGTCTCACATCGAGATTTCACAAAAATGTTTTGGTGCGTAGGAAGTTTCGGTCGTGCCAAAAAATTGTGAGCTTAGGAACACAAACTCGAACTCTCAGAAAAACTTTCTCCATTGAACTCATCAGTAGAACCGGCAAACACTATGAGTTTGAGTGTAGTAGCTACTGAACGCACAAAAGAGTTAAACTGTAAATAGAAGATTGTAAAACGTTATTTCTGAAGAACAAATCAAATTTTAGCATACTAGTTCATACACATAAGGCTGCATGGTTTACACTAACAAAGTTTCTGTGATCAAAGTAGGAATTTATTCACATGGAAAGTCTACGTTCTGAAAAATTTGTATATCAGAGTGAAGTTGTTCAGTTTTGAGCTCTGTATTAGTTCCCTTAATAATTTTTAGCAAATGCTCGCAAATTTAGTATTCACTTATGCGAAATTTTCCACTTTGATTACAGAAACTTTGACAGTGTAAACCGGGCCTAGCTTTTCTAGCTTTTTTTGTACCAATTCATAGTATAGATTCCATGGTCTAAGGCTTCAGTTGCTGTGCATTATTGATAAAACACCGACTCACGTCAATTTGCATGGTTTTAATTGCTTTGGCCCATATATCGCATGCAGTTCCACAATAATCCAAAACTAGCACTGCCGTGGTACACAACATGACAGTGCTTAGAATCGATAGCCGAACGCTTAGGAACACTTTTAAGACAGACTCCGCGTTTTCTACCGAGCCCCCCGGCATGGTAGATAACACGGAGTCCAGTTAAAATCAATTATCTATTTGAATCGCGACACTCCGTAATCCGTACTCCGTCTTTTCTACCATGCCGCATGTCAACAGATTTTTATACAAGCCACAAGGTATACCTGGCGGCCTGCCCATTTCTTTCAGACATTGTTATCATAATATGAAATGTCCTTCCTGGATCTTATAAACAGCCTTTTATTATTCAGCAAATCGGCATGCTGCCTCTACTCTATTGCGACTACGGCAGCATTTCTTTCCTTGCGATAGTAACTTCTAGTTTTATATTATATGCGCATCAAGGAATAATTGTTGATTTGTCTTACACCACCTTGTGTATTGGACAAATACTTTATGGTCGAATACACACATGTATATTCGCCAGAATGCAATGTCACTGAAAAAATCGGCAGTTATTAAAAGTGTATGTTTTGGTCATTACAGCAAACAAAGAATATTCCAGGAAAATACATCTCCTTAAGTTTTACAAGGCATGGTTTCGAAAGCCTTGGTGATTTGTTACGCCAAAAATCACAAATTAACGTGATTATCGCCGATTTTAAAAAATTCTGCCTTGTTTATAAAGTATTTGCAAGCGTTAAGTTTGAATTATAGACAAAACTATCCTGACACTTAAAATTTGAGAGGCATATAGTGTACAGAGTAGAATATTTTGGCCAACAAACATGAAATTCTTCCGTCTTCCATATTGTAAACCTACACCTTGCACACAGCCTCAACACATGCCATTGTCACACATGCAATCGTGTTACTCTTTTTATGAATTCTGTAATCTTTAATATATTGGACAACGGGATTGACAAATTATATGGACTAAGGCGCCTACTACAACTAAACTCGATGCCCCTGACAACACTTAAGTGGATTTTTGCACCTATATTGTGGCCCGATTCAGCACACAAGATCTTGTTGAAAACAGCCTGAGACATTCGACATGTGTGAACACAAACTTGAGTGAAACTTCAACAGTTCAATTCACAATGTTTTGATACAATCAATACAGTCAATACCAAACTGAAAAAGGATAACTGACTTACCTTTGCTTCCGTGAAAATTGCAAGGGAGTATTCTTAACTCAAGCTTTTGATATAACCAAATGAACCAATATGGCGGACCGCCAGTCTATAAAGACCATTGCTTCCACTTTAAAAAAATCCTTTTTTACTCTTCACTTTGACCAAAATTTCCTTCAAAAAATAATGAAATTTCTTTCAAATTTCCTTTAATAAAGTGCTCCTAACACCTCGTGAAACGTGGATAACAAAAACACTAAACAAAATTACATTTGAGGCCTTTTTAGCCGAGTAATAGCGCTTCGAAATTCAAAATATTCAAATTTTAACGAATTTTAAAGATTTTCAAAACCGCGAGGCCGGGAAACGTGCCCCTAGCTCGGAAATAGGGGACTGGGATGCGATACCGCGAAAAATCTCCTTGTCACATGGTACATATAATATTTTTTGATTGGAACATTTGAATTTGAGGTATAATATAAACACTAAACAGGTTTTCCAAAGTCGAAGCAAATCTGAAGAAAGATACGGGTAAGTTTTATGTATGTTTTGCTCTTCCGATCCAATACCTCTGGTTTGGTTGTTGAATGAATCTATAGACTTGCTTTCTCTTTTGAGCTGTATTAAAATTTGATAAATATAGTTATACATATCAGCAGATTAATTCGTTAGTAAAGATTATCACCAAGATTTATATTGGATATATGTTATCTTCTGAAATACAAGTTTCTCTTAAATTGACAATGCCAAAATTTTACATGTTGACTGATTCTGAACATGGGAAGCAACTGTGCCTTAGGTCAAAACGATGGAGTTTTTTGCTAGTGAATTGGGTGGGGGTCAACCTCAAATGTTTCGACTCTTATGCTGCACAGGAGTGATCAAATGATATGAAATGGCACATATACGCTACCAAGCACAAAGCCAACACACACAGTGAACAATTAATTCACTCTGATTAACTGTGTCTGGATTTCAAGTGCATGACCCCCACTGGAATTATGAATTAAGTCACATGAAACCCAAGAATTGCCTTATTGGGCTTTCCCTCTGTCTATCTTACAAGCTTTCTTTTATTAATAAGCTTTCGCCACATATTTTAAACCGTATTCCGTAAACAAAGTTAATAATCTCTTCACCGTACAATAATCTCTTCGCCATGAAAATTGAGATATATCCGAAATCCATGAAATGGATAAAACCCCTAACCGCCAGACTATAATAGCCCTCTGTTTTTGTGCTGGGTAAAGATTGCAGTTAAAGTAGCAGCAGAAGTGTTTGCACTTTGTAGTTCATTCCAGTGCCAAAGTCTTACGTGCCATTGCAACCCTATATTTTTCTATTTAATTTATTTGGGTTTTTTTTTCTTTTTAAGCCATATTAACTTGCTGACATTAATGCTCATGACAGGATTCCCATGCAAAGTATGTTTTCAAAATGTGTTCAATGTTCAACTTAATTTTAAAGCAAGCACTAGCTTAATCCTGTCTGATTGCTGATACATTTTTCTATAATTTCTTTCAAAAAGGAACAGTTCGGTATCAGGGATCTGATCTGGGCAAAAATGAGAGGCTATCCACACTGGCCAGCCACGGTATGTGTCTAGTGTGATTGTCTGTCATGCATTTCCAAGGTTTTTTCGTCAGATTGGGTGAAATTGAAAGTCAGTCATTTTCTAAATTTTCTTTTCAGATTACAGCTCTTGCAAAAGGCAGCACCTGGTGTGTGTCCTTTTTTGGAACTAGTGAAATGTGTGTATTCTTTAATTCTTATCTTATCAAAATTCTTAGCAATCATATGTTATTTTTCACTGCAAGTTTTGATTGAGTAGATGACACAATAGAGCAATTGGTGTACAATAATAATTGTAATAATTTCATTTTTCACAGTGCAGTGATGCATTCTAAGCATTTCAAACATTACAAATCGCCATTGGATTTTCCAATGAGCCGAAGAAAACATTACGAGGTGGCCTTGGAAGAAATTGAAAAAAAAAGGTGTGTACCACATAAAAATACTACTATATACAATCTAATTTCTAAATACTTTTAGTCATTTTTATGGAATATACCAAGCATTTAGACTCTGAAATACTTTTAGTCATTTTTGTGGAATATACCAAGCGTTTAGACTCTGAAATACGCGTAATTTCAATAAATCAACAACAAATTTTTTGACACCTTTTTAGCACTTTTTCGAACTATTTTCCATTCCACTTCTTAGTTCGCTCCATAACTTTGCTTTGTAGAATATTTATTTTGTTGTATTTTCATAAAAGGATTTTGCGTGTTTTTTTAAAAAATAATTTGCGGCAAAAATTTTTTTGCAAGGAGTGATGTTTTGCTTTTTAGTTTTTGCTGTTGTCGTCTGTCGTCTTGCCGTCGTGACCAAATTTAACCAATCAGCTAGGGTTCGCCCAGTGGGTTCGCTCCGTACACCCATGTGTATGGATAAGTTCCTCGATGCGCAATTAAATTACTTTTTCATAACAGATCTGGATGAAAGATGTAGCTTATGGATGTAATTTTTTTTCAGGAGTATGCAAAAAAGTGAAGAGGCCCAGGAAACAGCTGACGAATGTACAGAGGTACAAACTCTTCATTTTGTTCACATCGCACAACAGAAGCACTGATTTATGACTTTTGAATTTTGAATTTTTTGTGCACAATACTCTTATTCTTGCACTTGGGAAGTGAGACTTGTGTGTTATTTATTTGTCTTCTAAATGTCTTATGAATGTTCTCTTGCAGTTGAATGACTCCATGGCCTCTCTTGGAATGTGAGTATGAAAAACAAATTAAAAAGGGATTAAAAAAAAATCTGTGGTTATGTCACAGGCACTTCGTAATCCTGGATGTTCGGACCACTCAGTGAGTTGCTATTTTTAGATTTGATGAGGGTGAACATGAGTTTGGGAAGGAAGAAAGTGAAAATGAGGACAGTGAGGAAGGTAGGGATTTCGGTTCAGCTAATTTTGTAGAAGTTATGGATGTATTGGCTTTGATAAAGAGAATTTTTCATGAATGTTAAGGCTTTTTAAGGCTAGTTCAGGGCGCGAAATAACGGACGGTAAACGGAAAATATCCGGCCAAAACGAGCAGTTGTCCAAGCAAACGTGCCCGTGTTCGGTCATGTTGATCGGCCACTTTTTAAAGTTCGGAACTAATTTTCCGACCAGCGAGTTACGAATACTTCATACATTATCATTACGAGTTATTTAGTGCGTTAGTTCTGTTCATGTACGCAATGTTGACCAGTTTGAATATATCTTCACGCTTTAATGTGACTTATGAGTTATGACGGTAAGCGTCGCAGCATGCTGGATAAAAATGATGACATTCTGCCTTTGACACCAAGACGCTTAAGCCTGCCGCAGACGTGAGCAATTAGCTGAGCTAATGACCACGCTTGGCCGTTAGCTCTGCATATAGCGTTGCCGCAAACGTAAGTAACTTGCTAAGCTGATATTTCATTTCAGCGCTAAATTTGGGTAAGCTGGTCTCATTTAAACGTAGCTGTACAGTAGTCAACTTTAGTGAAAGCAGGTTACCTCAAGTATTAAACATATCAACAGAATTGTATCATAAAACTATTTTGACATCACTTACATAATAGATTTATGAATATTAGTATATATCTAAATGTTTCCTGACACTAAACAAGTGAAAAGCACTTTGATCATTGTTGGATACAGCTTGCAGCTCACTATTGAACGGTGGAACTCATTAATAATTCTTGAGAAAAAGACAAAGAAAATTTCTGTCGACTCGTAGTTTTATATCCCATATAAAATTATCTTCACTTTGAATTTGATTTTCTCGACTTATACAACAATGATTTTCAAAAGAATTTCAGCAGTAAACTCATGAGATCGTTCGTGTTTTAGCCATTTAAAATACTCGCAGATGCGGTGTGTTATTAGATATAAAACATGCAGTCCTGCTCTCGTTTCAAATATAGTACATAAATATGACACGCGGATAATACAACTAAAAGGACACTTGAGTATAGGGTCTGGGTGTTCGAAGCCCGTTTAGCTTAATCGGTGGGTAAGTCAGAATTCAAAAACACTACCTAACATCTTATAAAACTTTCAAATCAAATCTTATGAAGGAAACCAAAGAATGAATATGAATATGCATGAATATGATCTGGGGCCAGTTGTACGAAAGGTGGATAGCGCTATCCACCGGATAGTGATTTTTTAAAACGCTCGTAAAATTTATCATCAATCGTTATAAAACAAGATTAGGATAAACATTCATAGATTAAAGGCCACTAAGTTTATTTTGTTACCCAATACGAAAGTTGGACCGTTTTCTGACCAATTTTACTAGGGCAGAAAAATCCACTATCCAGTGGATAGCGCTATCCACCTTTCGTACAACCGGCCCCTGAGCAGTTAGTTATTAATATATAGTAAGTGTTGTATTAGCAAAACCAATACCTACCCGCACCGCTGTCTTTATCATTGCTACCTTCTTCCTCACTTGAAACACCAGTACTTTCAGATTCTGCTGACTTGGCCTCGTCAGAATCTTCTCCAAACTCTCTGCAAGTAGGGAAAAACTGTTATTGACAGAATTAACGTAAGTGATAAGAGCGTTGCATACATCATGCACGACGGCAATGGGCAATTAGCATCAAAGGCTAAATTTTTGAATTAGACAAATGTAGAGAATCTTTCACCACAGCAAGAAGAGCATGTTAAGTGTGGTAAAACAGCAAAGTTTGGTTACGTGTAAAGTTTGGTAACGTTAGTGTGAAAACATGCAGAAAATACAGCCCTGCAAAGTTCGTCAATTATGCATATCTTTGCATTAAATGCGCAAAGTTCTATCATTTTCGGCTCAGAAATGATAGCAATTTGCAAACGTATAATAGAGAAATATACAAAATTTACAAGCTTTGATGGACTATATTTTCCACACGTTACAACATTTTGCAACCACACTTTACAGTTTTACTTAAGTGTAGATGCTCTTTTTAGCAGCGTCGATGGATTTACCTAAATCAAACTTTAGTCTACCATGAAAATTGTCCATTGTTATGGTTTTAAACAGAATAGCACAACAAGCCATGTCATGCCAGAGAGTACTGCCACACAATGGTACATTTCATGGCATGCAGTATTATGTATCCTAAACTAATTAGGCTACCACAGTACTCTGTAGTACAGATAAAATTCTGTTATTGGGAATACGCTGGAGATATAAGCTGTAGCCAAAATTATAGTCAATTTTGATAGTCATCTGGCTTGATTCATTGCAATTATTTATATGGTTAATTTTGACTCATGACAATCAAACAAAAAAAATGGGAATATACTCTTTTTGCAGCACACCATTTTCTTGCTCAGGGTCAACTGTTGTCACCTAAATAATCAAGTATACCAATTATGTCACTTTACAAGTACATTAGTTATTACAGTCCTAACCAATGGTTTATCAACTTGTACAAATCATTATTGTACTCAAAATATATTATCAGAATAAATTGTGAAAAAGTTTTATTACTAATACCTCAACATAGCAAACAGCAAGCAATTGTGGTAGTTGAGTTTGTTAAGGTAGATCTGTCCCTTGCAAAACCCAGTGATTCAATGGAAAGAGCAGCGAAGTACTCCAATGCACTATCTTTCTGTTTTACTTTGTCTAACAGCTAAGGCCAGTTGTTCAAAAGTTGGATAGTGCTATGAGTGCTATCCATCAGAAAGTGAATTTTTTTTGTTCATAAAACTGTGCAAAAAATACCAATTCTTTATAATTATTTTGGTCAATGATGTAAAATATTAAAGCCCTTATAATCTGTAGATATTGACAGTAATTTTTTGTAATAACAATCAAAGGAAAATTTTACAAAGGCTACAAAAATCACTATCCAGTGGATAGTGCTATCCACCTTTTGAACAACCGGCCTCAGATGTACAATTTTACCTATCAGGGTAAGACTTCAACCTAATGGACTAACCAAATGACTATCTCTTGTTAAACCACTATCTGGCAGGAGTTTCACCAACGAGTAAATTTGTCTGGCATTAGGCAGAGTAATAACACATATAAGTGGAGCGCATTGCAAGTCAGTTGGTTAACATATTGAGTAGCAATATATCTCAGCATCCTGACAAGCCTGCAAGCAAGCCTTCATAAGTTGTGGTGGTTGCCAAAACAGCTGCCACTTCACGGGTTCATGTGCAGGCTATTTCCCTACTAGTTTAGTACACTTTGTCTAATTCTAGGCAATTTTATTTGTTTCACCCACTGAGTGAGTGACTCTTGCATCTTATGGTTTATATATACATATCTACCTATGACAAGTAAAATCTACTATCTGGCGCTGGACAAAACTTGGGCAGAATTTCAAGCTTTTAATATGAATGTGCTTTAATCAACCAAAAGTACACGGAAAAAACACTCCTTAATCCGACTTCACTCTAAAAACAGTCTTTCATGTGCGTAAGTGTTCCAAGTTCTCCGACTTCATGTAATGTAAAACATTAAATACAGAACGAATTACACATGACAACCAAAACGGCATTGGGCACGCAACCTAAGCCGTAAAACGCGTGTGTATGTTGACTCACAATGCAATAAATTTGCATATACAAGAGACATTTTCGTTTCTTTTCAATGTCTAGTTTGCATATGATTTCAGAATATTTGAATAAATTGTTATCTTTGACCAACCCCTCTTTTCGTTTTCCTCTACGAAAATTTGACCACAATTGAAGTTCCCGAGCGTCTCCGACGAACGACCAAATAAACGTGACACGCAATTAAACGTCTTCCAACAGAATTTAGACATTGCGCCACACACAAGTAAAAGCGCCACGCTACACATATAGGAAGCAAAATATGACCCCAACTCACGTCTATAACACTACAGTCAAAATCGTTCGCGCGGTTCTACTTGTGCGTGGATTTACTCATTTTACTGTGAAACTATCTCCAATATCATATTACACTTCCAAGGGAAGCTTCTCACGTTTCGTGTGGAGACAAACGCAAATTGCTGTCCTATGCTTTCAACGTTTAAAACGCTATTTTAATAGCGGTTGCGCCAGACTCCGAACGACACACTAACACTATTTTCACTTGCGAAATTATTTCTGTCTTACCCAATTCATCTGAGATGCGGCAGTGCGTCCTGCTACAGTTTCTGCGCTGATATTCTCAATAATACGTTCAAGATGAAACCTGAGACATGAGAGAGAAATGTTCAGCGTTATGCGAACGAGCAAGCGCGGTCATCTCAACTTCATTCAAATATATTTAACTTGAAACCGACGCTACAGTTTACAGATAAACGTTTTCAAACGTACCTTTTTCGCTCTGTTTCCGTAGCCATTTTGTCGAATTTCTACTTTACTTTTATGTAGAAACGCGGCGAGAAAGCTCGTGCAAAATAGAAGATACGTGCCGAGACAGCGTTGCGGAAAAAGATCTCGCTGCTCGCCTTCTAGTACAAGCTACGCTTCAACGAGCAAACATTTGCATAACACTACCCACAAGACTTTGCACTAAACTGCAGCTAACTTACTGCACGCGCTTGCTTGCAAAGTGGAATTAATGCTCAGAATTTTATAAAGAGATGCCGCAATAAATATTTTTTCATTTTGTTTTATCCGGCTTTCGGATTCACTTTCTTCACTTCTGCAAACAATTGTGAAAGTTTGCTTAAAATATTTTACACCAAAATTAGAAAGAAAAGTAAAGATGGATAGATGATTATACACATTACCAGGCGCATGAACTAAATTTTGTTACTATTAACAATTCAGTCACCTTTCTCTGCAGGAGGAAACCGAAATACCCAGAAAACTGCGAATCGAATCCACACAACCCATTACCTAATAGTGAAACGCGTTAGCGCATGTCCTCGCAACCGTGTCTCCGAAGCCGGCTAAGGTCTGCTCACACAGGCGATATTTGCTGGATGGAAAACGGGCACCTAACTTCATCATACAATTCTGTCTACATACCCGTCAGTGAAACAACTCAATCACATGCTAAGAGGCGAAAAATCGCAGCAAAAATTACCAAAAAATTGCCTTCCACTTCGTTAGTATTTTGCTGACAAGTTTGCCGTTGGGTTGTAGGTGAAATGCGTAAATGGAATGGAAGAGGAGGGCTACGAAAGCAAATGGCGAAAGAAAAAAAAGGTAAAGCGTCAAGTAAAGCTCGGAAGCCAGGGAAAATACGAAAGAAAGGGTTCAAGCGGAATGGCGTTTTTGCTGGTAATTAAGTAACAAAGTCATATCATATCAGTCATTGCATTTTGCTCGATTGGAATCGACGCCCACGGCTGACGCTGCTGGTGAAAATGATCGCATCACCTAGCCGTCGCAAGCAACTACTTTGGCGGAGAGTTGCGGGTTTAGTTTTTCCAAAGAGTTGCCTGCGCCGAAAGTTGTAATTATAGTGCAAAAATAAACGTCCATTCTATAGCTTCATGGAGCCATTTAGGACGGTACTCTTCTCTACAACAGCTGCAAACGAACAGTTGCAATGGAAGTGAAGAAAACTCTGAGAGATGAGCAACTTACGATCTTCTGGGCAGCTGTATGTTAAAACAGTAATACCATAGCAAGCTCTAGCTACAACCATTATAACAACTATTTACTAGCTATTGTATTCACGTTGATGGACATTGATTTCCTAATGAATGAGAATGTACTGACAAAACTTACAACTATTTGTTCTTACTGTTGCGTGTTTTTACTGTTTTAATAATGAAAATAATGGAACATTTTAGATCATTTTGCTTGCTTCCAAAAACGCTAAGTACCTTGAGTTTAAACGCCTATATCTTGGTTAATGTTGAACAGACAAGGCATACATCAATATATTCAAGTTACACATAATCCTGTGTAATAAATTTCATTGGAATAAGATTGCTTTGTAACCTTATGACTACACTGATTCAACAAGAGGGAACAGTTTTTTGCGGTACCCTGTACATAACAGAGAGCTCGAGATTGAAGGGTTTGGCATACCCCTGATTGCCAACGACAAAGTTTAATGGTACTGTCCGGATATCAGTTGTTCGATGTTAAGGGACGCTATATTAATTGAAGCGTGGTTTGGCAACTTCACTCTAGAAAACTGTGAATATTACAATGAAATGTGATTTAAAGTTTGTCGTTAGCAATTAGCATTTCGCCGTAAACATCAGGGCCTAAAGACGCGAGCTCAACGACGCGACTGTGAATATGCGATTTTATGTTAAAGATAGTGTTAAAAATTGAAATACAACATTACTGATAGTACAGCAGCAGAGGCATAGCCGTGTCTCTGCCACTATGGCAACAGCCTCTGCTCTGTTCCACCTGAGTTCTCGTTCTCTTGAGAAAGACACGATTCTTGAGAACAATCGTCGTAAACTAGGTGTAACATAACTCGCACTGAACACAAATTTCGTTTTTATTTATTCAGGACATAAATTGGATATTATATATTATACATAAATCTTCTTATTACATTTACATTTTACAGTATCACTCAACTTACTAACTTCCTCTATATTTACGTTCTTTAAAGTTTTGCATGGTGTTTAGATATAATAATTATTGAGACGTTTGTGGTATTTTTTTCTTCTATATTCTACTACCAATTACAGGGCTACGTTTGAATTTCATGATCGTTGACCTGAAATACTCTATTCTTAATTTCTTGGTCTTTCATTAACAGTCCCTAAAATGGCACAGTGAATTGACTAAATTGAAGTTCCAAAAAAAGCCACCACGGCAACCTCCTGTACATATCTTGTAATGACTAAACAGCGAAGCTGCTAGATGTAGTAGGCAAGCTAGAGTCAAGAGCACGTGAGGACCCAACAAAAAAATATAAGGCCTCTTTTTTGCAGAACCGGGCAAAGAATAGGGCATTGATAGTGGAACTAAGTTACACAGGTAGGCTGGGCCCAATGAGACTGGCTTAGGTTTGCGGTGATACAGGGTGAGTGAGAGTACTGTGTATCTAACCCGTTGTGTAATGCATCTATTGCAGGGACCGCGACGCATGTTATGGATTGAAATGGGGGAGGGGGGGGGCAATGAGGCCAAAGAAGTGATATTCCTCCGTTGATTCGGGGCTACGCTAACCGGGGAAAACCTTTCAGTCTGAGGCCTCTCACGGTCCCGAAAATGCAACCAAGTTTATTAGCTGCGTTTAAAACGTTTTACAATTCTTAAAAAACTACATGTTAATAGTCTCGGTACACCAGGCGCCCCCTCCCCTACTGCCGCGGTCCCAGTATTGGGCATACCTTTCTTAGTGTTTCGAGCTGCTCCAGAATCTTTTCCTGATGAGCAGTTGGAGTAAACGTTGCTAGCAGATGCTGAAGAGATCATTCGAAGATAGGTTATGCATTGCCTCGACGAGACAAAATATAGCAGTTTAAACACAAGGTTTAGTGATACAACAAAGCAGGGAGCAGTGCACGGCCACAGCTTTTTCACTGATAAACTCTTTTGATTTCTACCGTAGAAAATGTCACAAAACTGCACAGTTGTGAGGTAAAACAAGCTGATGTCAGGCAGTTCTTTGTCGATCATTTTTTACTGATTCGGCAATCGTCCAAATATAT
>JAODVM010435715.1:0-24028 GCA_025400095.1 Phenganax marumi
ATTTTAATTAATTATTATATCATGTAATAGTCCTAATTGAATTACCAGAATTTAAATAAAACGGCTATGACATTGTCCCAGCCAAATTATCCCAAAAGCGTGAAAAATGTTGATTCTGCCAGTAAACAAAGCTCGGTCCAATGCAGCGCAAAAGGGGGGGGGGAAATATATGGAATTATTTATAAATATTATGTGTACAAAGGTTTTGGCATAAAGAAAATATTTCATATGGAAATATGATTTTTTATGTCAAACCTGGAATGCAGTAATAGGATAATGTAGGAAAGGGATAAGGCACACCCTGACTGAGAAGGAAATTTGAGGCTTTACATCTACGTCAACCGAATAAATTCAAGGCCAACTTTAGGCTACAAAAACCAAGGCAAATTCCCAACAGTCTCACATCGATTTCTCCTCCGTCGAACGAACGTGAATTTCTAATTTTCTTGCTCGCCTCCTCCCACAGGCCTGCCTCTTCCTTTTCGGGTACTTCTATCCAGTCAGCCATGCTGTGTGAAGTCCTGCCACTTTACTGGCAGTGAAGATTATTCGACAACAGTTGCGAATTTTTATTAATTATTATATCATGTAATAGTCCTAATTGAATTACCAAAAGTGTGAAAAATGTTGATTCTGCCAGTAAACAAAGCTCGGTCCAATGCAGCGCCAAAAGGGGGGGGGGAATATATGGAATTATTTGTAAATATTATGTGTAGGAAGGTTTTGGCATATAAACTGCTTATTTGACAGCAAAAATATCAGAGCCGGAGGAACAAAGCAACGGTACATATAATCTGTCAAATGTCGTAAAATTTAATTGCTATAGGTAGCTTTCATCATGTGACTGCTGTGCGTGTTGATTTACATCTGGTTTTCAAATGACAGGCAAACAAAGATAGTCATTACTCTAATTCGTAGTGAAATATGTGAAAATATCTGCATTTCGTGTGGCGTATTGATTGGCTGAACAATGCCAGATACTTGCTCAGTATTTGAATGCAGCAACCGATTGAATCGGGATATTGAGAAAAGGTTCTTTAGAATTCCAAAGAAAATTCAGCACAAAGGCAAGAAATGTGAAAAAACTAGTATGAGGTGTCAAACATGGCTGAAAAATCTCTTGTCCTCAGCCGGAGTTAACCCATCAAATGCTCGTGTTTGTAGCGATCACTTTATGAAAGGTATTAAACAGGGCTGTTTATCTTTGTAGTTATTTTTATGAACTAAAATCCATTATATATTACTTTTCATTATATTTTATACTTTTATATTGTAGGTTGTCCGAGCAAACTTTACGAACAGGACGATGGCGATTGGGCTCCAACATTGAACTTAGGGCACCAAAAAGTCAAACAGCAATCTGAAAGTGCTGTCACAAGAGAAATACCACAGAGTAGATACATATACAGAGGTGGAACTAGTCGTTGTAATGACTGCAGAGACTTATGTTATTTTGTACCCACTTTTTGCCAGCAAAAAATGATAAACTGCGCATGCTCGGCAAGTTCCCGCCTTAAAATTGTGCTCAAAATGGCGGAATTTTGAGAGGCCGTGTTTGTTTAGATTCCGCTCCAAAATGTTGTTAAATCCGCTCCAAATGTGTGCAACTTGTTTTTATTTTGTGGCAATCATATTTACGGAAGAACAGCACTTGAACTGACAAGTAAAATCCTCTAACGCGTGACAGAATCGAGTAACAGGATACGATTGGGTGCAAAATGCAAATATGAAATATCTGATTTAATATCACTCAGTCAGTCAGTAGGTTTAGTACAGTGGTTTAATAGCAAAAGGAGTTGTCAAAAAGACTTCTTAACCGCTTCATTAAGCTACAATACTCTCCCATAACTGAGTATAACTGTCTGGAGAAAATAGAAAAATAGAGTTGGGCATTTTAGCATTTCATTTGCACTAAAATTGACTAAACCATGGAAATTGGTTGAACTTTCTGCAGTTTCTAAAGAGTTCAACTTTTTTAGCAGGACAAAGCTGAGTAGCATAAGAACTTGAAAACTAAGACAAATGTTTTTCCATTTATTCTATCTAAAACAATAAAACTAATGTGTAGAATTATTTCAAATTTGTGTAATCAAACTTTCCATTGTGCATTTTTACAACTCCTGGAACAGTTTCACAATGGAATGGCAAAGCCAGCCAGACGATTATGTCATGCTAGGCAAGTTTTTAATCATTAAACTTCTGATAGTTTTTACACCAGGGCTGCTAAGTGGGGGTGAGGGGCTAAGGGGAAATATGCCTCAGGCTCTGAGCTTAAAGGGCCCTCAAATCAAAACTACAAAAAATCTCTGAGGATGCAGGGTTTTGCCTTTGAGGCATTCCCCAGACTTCAAACCACATCACACTAGAATTGTAAAACCACAAGAAAATTATGAGTGCAAGCCCTGTTTCACATAGTTATGTTGCAAGCACTTCCATTTTTACAATGGCATTTGAACATAGAAATATTTGCATAGCATAACCAAAATATCACTAACGTTGGGAATTTTGCTTGATTTTTGATATTTAGTTAGAAGGTTTTGGTTGATAAAAATTCGAGCAGAAATTTTGTACTCTTCCATCAACAAAACACTCTGATACCAAAATGTCAAGCTGGCTTCATCAGTGAGTGCTACAGTGCTTATTATCAAAAATAGCACAATTTCAAATTCAAATTGGACATAACCAGAAAACTTGTAGTAGGAACATAAGTGGACGTGGAGATATAGGAGTGGACGACCTTGCACATATGGCCTTATACAACTGTCCACTCCTGACTCCTGTATCTCTAACATTCCTTGACATTTCCTGGACTAAATCTCTTTAAATCTTCTCTAAGCTTGTGAATTCTTGGTAAATGTCTTTCAAAACACTTTCCTCTGTTTGAAGTTTTACAATCTTAATGTCCTTTGTATTCAAAAGCATTTTTAAACGGTAAAATACACTAAAAAGCCATCCGCCATCTTGAATTTCCTTGAGACGCTTGCCGAGCATGCGCAGTAAAAAGTGGGTACACTAGTTCCACCTCTGTATGTTTTACCAACATGTCCTCACTGTTATAATGACTATAATAAACAATTAACCATTCTTGTTATTATGACGATTATGTTCAAATTTAGAGCGACTCTACAAATCTCTGTTATGGTTAATACTGCGCACCCTAATTAATCATGGCCGATCACGCTTGTGCAGTGGATGAGAAAGCAAGTAAGAAAATAACGTTTACACTATAACAGTTGCTATTTCTTATATATAACTAAGTTTACTTGTAAAGTATAAATTCAAAGCTTTTAATTCATGTATAAACAGCTTCCTTTATGCGATCGGGCGAACTTTTATACGACATGCAAATGACACAATGTTTATGCTTTGTATTTGTAATACTGTAAATATTAAAGCGTGTTGCATATATTATATAAATGTTTGACTGTTTATTTCTTTAGAGTCTAGATAATTCCTCTAACATATATTTAATGCTTAAGTCTAGTATAGAAAGTGTTTAAGATTGATGAAAATGTTTCCAAGGCGTCAAAGAAAGCGAAAAAAAAGCCAGTCAGTCGATGAGATATTAGATGAGTTCTCGAAAGAATTGGGGCAACATCACTCAACCTCAAAGAAGAAAGACATTGTCGTTTGTTTGGAGAGAGATGAAGGCGGTAATCGTCTCGCGCATACAAAATACCGTGATAGGAGTGTATCTAGAAAAATAGTTCGTCCAGGTACGTAGATATCAATACATTGAGAAATACATTGTCCTGGTACTGCAATATCAATTTAAAAGTTGATGCTCTAGTTTACTTAATAACTAACCTTTGTTGCATGTTTATATTTTATAAGGACCTTGTACAAGCAAAGAGACGGAGCAAATACCGGTAGAATCACTTGTTTATGATAAGGGAGATGATGATGATGCTGCTTTGAATTGTGTGGAAGAATTAGCATCAAAGGAGCAATTAGGTCAGTACACATGTAAAACTTGAAGTCTGTTTAATACATTATCTTTTGCATTAGGTTTCTTTTGTAACTACACAACCTGCTAAGGCAATGAATTAACCTGGCAAAATGATTTAATTAGTATTCCTTTTTTTATTACATTCTTTATATGAAGAAAATTTACTTAATGAAGTTGAAGAAACTTTGGAAAGCTGGGATGGGAAAAAAAATAGAAGTTGGTGCACGAGAATGGAAGTTTTGAATATGTCGTGGGAAGATCATCGAAGTGATATTATGGAGCATGTATTAGCCTGTGCAGGAAACCGTCCAACTAAGTGTCGTCGTTGCATGTCTGTTGGTAGCGATATAGTTATTCGTTGTGGTCAATGTGGACCTGGTAATCTGTGTGCTGAGTGTGATGAAATTGTCCACTTTGGGTTACCGTTGGATGATGCGTGATGAAAACCTTTGTGAAAGATTTAAGACAGTTGTGAAATGTGTTGTGATAACATTGAGAGGTATGTTAAATATTCAGAGTGTTTTTTTTGCCCGAACAAGTAGGCCTGTGTATTGTAATTATTTAAATTAAGACATCCAGTGTAGTGCAGCCTTGACAATAAGTAAATATGGTTGTTCAGCAAGTTGACATTTCAAGCAAATGCAATATGTCATAGAACTAGGGATTATTCTATGTGACAAAGGAAATTTTTAAGAAAATCCTTTATTCCTTACAGGTCGTTATGACTTAGAAATTGCACAGTTGATGTGTTCACAATGCAATCTGTTTCTTTCTGAATGGAATCTGAAAACCATCATTGGTATGGGATATTGGCCTGCATCACCAACCAATCTGACTAGTGTTTTTGATCATGAACTTTTTGAACATTGGGACATTCTCCAAAAGTCATCTCCAGGAGTTTCAGAAAGATCTTTCTTGTCATGCCTGGAAGAATTTTCTTTAAATAAAGGGAGAGTACGTAGTATTGTTACCTATAGCAGAAATACTTTATGATTTTAAGTTTAATGTGATGGTTACTTTTTGTATAATTTAAGGTTGGTGTAGTTAATATAACATCATTTAATCGGGCTTTCAAAGAGTGGAAGTTTTGTAAATTTGAGTTGGAAAAGATAGCTGGAAAAGACTGGATGGAATGCCCAGCATGCTCCGCCTGCCAACATTCTGGTCATGTAGATGGAAATATGAAGCTTTATCGATTTATATCTGCTGGACGGTAGTATATTGTAACAATTTACATGTTATAAGTGTCAGTGTTTGTAAGACTTATAAAAGCTTATATTTCATGCTCTTTAAATTTTATTTTTGCCATTTTTCTTTATTATAGACGACAACGAGAATGCTACTATGGTGAAACATTTATTGCTAGCTCCAAGAACGTTGAGCAACACATGCAACAACTGCATTCTCTTGGTTACTCTGGCAATATTGATAGAGTAATTTATTGCAACATGTATTCTTAGTTTTATGCTACTATATATAATCTCTGGCAACAACTTGTAATGCACATAAAGTGAGAGCGAAACAAAGTTTAAGAAACTTCATTTGCATTGCAAGATGTCACTAAAACTTGTCTCTTGTAACATCACTAACATTGCTGTATTATAACGTTTTACTCATTATTTTCGTCTACCATTTATAAAAGGATGAAAGTATGTCTTCTTGTGGTGAATCACAATGGAAGGCCGGACAGAACACAGCAAAGAAGCGGCGAAATTTGGATGAGACGGGTTTGGAGATTTTAGGATGCAGACACTCAATTGCACAGAAATCCATCGGCATGCACCGAGGAGAAATATACAGCTATGCTCATTTCTTGCAAAGCAAATATCTGATTCCACGAGGTGCAAAATATTTTTGGTACGATGTGGTTTGTATGTATTGGCCTTGGTTAATTAAAAACGGTTCTGACGCTGTTGAGAAAATGAAACCTGCTCTCCCTGTGATGCATGCCAAGGCACATTCATGGTCGTGTCAGGTAAGTAATCTATTGACAGGACAATGTTGACATCTGAGGGCAGTATAGTGTATCGCTATTTCATTAAAGTGTCCTAATCGTATTATTTTACAAAAACGTACAGTATTGTGTGGTCACATGCAGTATACTGTACATGTATGAACATACATAATCACTTACAAATTCACAGGTGCTTTGGGGAGGACGATGGCAACATGGTGCTGCGTGTACGTCAGGAAAAGAAGTGGAACAAATTAATAGTCACTTTTCTCGACTTGGCAACACCACAAAACATATGCTTCCTGAAGGTTTGTAACTCTCTTGAAGATTGCATAAATATTACGTCCATTACGTACATTGATCAGTCGACAGCGGGCAGTTAGTTAGACATGTTTGTTTTGCATCAATACAGTTTTACATTTTTCATTATGCAGGCAGAGAAGAGCTGCTAACAGAACATGCTCTCACTTGGAACCGGCGAAAAATAAAGAAAATGGCCTGCTATCTCACCAGTCGCTATGCAAAGGTACTGTACAGACAATTTCTGAATGCGGAAACCTACAGTATACTGAGTTCAGTGAAGTTGTCGGTGATTTGTGTTGCGTATGTTAGTACTTCAGTATATACTTAATATGTGAACTTTAATATGTTACAGACCAAGGACAGACTTCGTAAAATGATCGAAGAAAAATCTCGCGTGTTGGAAAGCATTGGATGTACAGATGTATATGATGCTGAAATATGGATTGCCGACATCAAAAAAGTTGCCCAAGGTCTTTTACTGCAGTGTATTTTTAGAGTACAAGTTGTTGCAATGACATACATACAAAGGAATTCATTAACATGTAGCCTCAAAATCCTAATTTTTGTTCAAATTTTTTAAATCTCATTGTAGAAGAGGATGATTTGCATGGAAGACAAGCGTGCATGACGCCAAAGCAAGAACTGTTTCTTATCAACAAACTTCGTTCAAATCAATCAATGTCGCCTGAATCTACTGCTTTGGTTGAATGTGTTGCTGCAATGTTCCCTCGTCGCTTTTGCTTTTTGAAGAAGAACAAAAACAACGAAGCATTTGTTAAGAGGCTTGAATCTAAAGATTGTACTAACCAATCAGTTGATGTATGCGAAGGAGAACGTGTGAAAAGTTTGATGATAAACTTGTTGAAGAGGAAGATTCAAACGCACCATTTTAACATAGTGCAAATCGCATTTAACATGGGAAAACTTGCAGGTATATGTACAGTTAGGCATGAAAAGAGGTAAATTTATTATTCTATATTTAGGAAAATCACTCAGACCAAGCACATATGTTATATCTGTCTGCGCACTGAAGTAGTTTCGTTTCTAGTTTTGTTTCGTGTGTGCTATGCATGCTACTTCTAGTAGGTGATAAAAGCACAAATTGCAAGAGATAACTTTCATGCTATGGTATGTACTGCACGGCTACTATTACATTTTTTAAGATTCGTCTAAAAAGAGGAAACGATTGCGCGGGAAAATTCAGTCCCAGAAGAATGTATTAGGGCAACTGGTTGAAATTTACAACCGTCTTAGCGAGGACTCACTAAACATACTGGATGCGGAAAACGGAATATATCCATGGCTGTCCGTTGAAGGTAAATGCAGCGACATTTGTACAGTATACATTTCAAATACCATGCTCACGTGAAGTGACTTCATAGCCCGATTGAGCGCATCACCTTTAGCATTCCTAACTTAAATTGGATATGTTAAAAATAGAGAATCAGTCTATCCCTGTCAAACACAAGCGACAAGTTGCAGATATTGAAATGGAAACAAGAAGAACGAAAGAGGAGATCGCGTTGATAGAAGATGAGATGATAAGATACATAACGCACTACAAGAATGGGATACTTCCCCACCTCAGCGATCAGCGGGCGTCTCTTGAAAAATGTTTGACGGGTACGCAACGTAACTGCCTATTTTACTTTAAACATAACACAGCAAGGTGAATATTAGCGGGCGTGGACGATAGAAGGAAATAAGAAATAGATAAGTTTTGCTGCACGATAAACGTGCGAGCTACTATAATATCTTGTGCTATTTATAGAACTGGACTCATCCCAGGAAACTCGCGTGGATCGCAAAGCAACCGTTGATATTTCAAGTGACATACGTGTTTGAATGTTTTTAGAACTAAGTAAGGAATTTTAAAGAAAATGTTCATAATTTTCTTAAAAATTGACGTACAATTCTATTTTATTTTGAAGGAGTCGACGTATATGTCAAATGTATTAAATGAGAATATTCTCAAAGGGAAACTGTCAATAACGAGATTGGGAATCAACTTCTGCTACCAGCAACTATATGCCGCACTAACGATGTTCCAGCAGGTCAAAGAGTTTGACCAGGCGCACTTGGAATGTCTTTTAAGTAGATTGGCGGACGAATTGGGGCTGGAGGAAACATCTCATTTAGTGGCTGATGAATCGGAGGATGATACTTGCAGCAATTATAGTGATGATAGTAATAATAGTGACTCTTTTTACGACGATACACATAAAATGAAAGACTTGTGAGAGATTGGGTTTAACGTTGACACGCAAGCATTCGTATGATAGAACTTTTTCTTAGATGAGAACTATTATTGTTGAAACAATAATCAGACACTTTATTTCCATTGTAACTGACATTACATGAATCAATTTCATCCAGGTCCAACAGTAAAAACGCAATCCAATTTTATATTAATTATGAGAAAACTATACCTACAAGTGTGCACATAATCGTTATTAAAGTTATCTTCCTATACATTATCTCTAAAAACATTATCTCTAAAACATGTAGTTTTTGATATTTAATTCATTAATGTTTCGCCGCCCAACACACAAATGATGAAGCAACAACTTTATTCGGGAAATATATTCTAAAACATTATGGATTCTAATTATTTTAAACTCCCATATTTAGTTTAAGTTTATTATAAAAACAGAATTTCGTTCAAAAATCTACGTATAGTGCAAAGTAATTCTTGAACCGTTGTTTTTCTTGGTAAGAAATAGATAGTTTCTCTGTAAATCGATAAGAAATACATTATATTATCGATAATTATATGATGAGTACTTTTGGCTCATAAGCCCTGCCCTCATGACAGGTAATCAAATTGCATTCCTGGTTTAATTTATTAATTTATCGTGCATTTCCGCAGGTTCACTCACTACAAGCCCCATGGGCGTGCCGGGCAGAGGGGGGCGGCAGCCCCCTCCCAAGATTGTTGGGCAAACAAGGCCAGTCAGGCCATATTCGCTTGACAGTCGGGTAAATGGTTGTCTTTCACTTCAGTTATTAAAGGTTTCAAAGTCAGGCAATTTTCGTGGCAGTCGGGCAAATTGCCGAACGCCCCCCCCCCCCAAAAAAAAAATATTGGCAGGTACGCCCATGCGTATCAAGGAAAAATCGTCAACTTTTTTGCCGTACACACGAGCAAATAAAACTTGTCAACGAAAAATTAGTCGTCTGTACGCGGCTTAAAATTGAACTGGGGAGGAGTGGAATAGGTATTTGTATTATTGCAAGTATTCCCATGTTCTTGATTGCAGTGAAGCTTAACTGTCTTTTTGTTTTACCAATTGCTATAACTGTATTTCAACATCCAGGGCACTGTAGAATATGAAGGCAAAACACTGCGAGTGCGAACTGCTGTTAGACGAAAGGTATCGGACTAGCACCTGCATGTACGGCTGCAGAGTAGGTTTATTTCTCTTATTTCTACATGTATAAGGTCAAGAATTTACAGTTCAGCAAGACCTACGCATTCAAGAAAACGTCATGCACGGATATTGTTGACGAGCTCAAATTTACGCAATTTTGCCCAGGCACAATCAAAAACGGTAAATTTTGTGTAGCCTTGTTTGTCAAAGATCAAGCGGTTGTTTTGCAGGGTCAAGGTCAATTTGAAGAGGAAAAGCAGCAAAAACTGAAAGATCATAAAATGTCTCAGCCACAATGTATGTGTCCAAGTTGCAGGTGCTTTGTTGAGGAGCTCATTTATTCGTGGCTGATAATTTCTTGCCATTGTTTTTTTAGCAAGCAATGCAGAAAATATTTATTATGCTTATGTATGGCCAACTGCGGAATGTCCTACCTATCATTACCCCATCCCGGTGAGTTTATCAGCACACATTGCTAAATCAGAGCAGTGCAAAACCGAAAAAACGTGGCATGCTCCGAAAATTTTTCAGGGTGTGCAAGCTATTCTCGTTTCAGCTGACTCACCCACATCCCCGTTGCACTTCGTAATGTAGAGACGTTGAGCTTGGCGTTCACGGCACACCGATAACCGCAAACGGCAAACTTCAAATTCTGTTTGCTAGACTGTTGTAACTTTTGGAAGGTAAAAAAAAATTGTGCATCAAACTAAGCCATGTTTAACTTCTTGGACGAGTTGACTTTAAAACCGAACATCAAATGCAATTTTGAAGTTTGCCGGCGGTTATATAGCGGTTTTTCGTAAAGGTGACGCTAAAGGTCTCTATTAACCACTGAGAAACCGCAGATGGACCAAAGCAAACGTTTAAAATGTGGTAAAATTCAGAAATAAGCCATTCTAGTTGAAAAGGTAGCCCAAAACTAGTTGGTATGCAAAGTTTGACCATATTTGGGTAGACATACTATGGTAAGCTTCCAAAATTTGCGAACCTAGTCCGTAATGACCAATTTCACAATTTTGAGCAATGTCACCCAGTTAAACTTTTTCATTCAGTGTCTGGGTTTTTTTGTAGTATCAGAACGTGGTGTATGCTGTCCCAACTTACTACTTTCAGGTATTGAATTTATTTTAGCTAAATACTGTTCATAGCAGGTGACATAAAAACAATTGAAAAGTCACTCTTCGGCTCAAATTTAGAGTGGCAGTACTTGGCGTAACGCTGCTGCAATTACCCTGCCATAATCTGTTTTAGTTTTTTACATGAAGTACTGCACACAATAACTGTTAAGACGATTGTAATAAATTAAATTATATTGCTTTTGCGTTTTGTGAAAGTTCATATTACCGAAATCAGTATAGTGTTGGCTACCCGATTTGGAGTTCAAAAAGCACAAAGCTGTTTAGTCAATCGTTTTCAAACTTTGATGAAGTCTCGTGGCCAAAAGAATTGATCATTTTGGTCACTTGACTTTGTTGTTTTGAAAGTTGAATGCATGAGTAGTCATCACATTATACATATTTTTAGCTTTTGACGCGTGTGAATGCACGAAAATGGTGTTGTCGTAAGTGTATATATGTTTTACAAGTGTTTACTTAGGCGAAGAAATGTTATTGACTAAGGAGATTATGCGCCAAATATTAAAATATCTATATGTTTGGACCACTCAAGCATTGAAAGTAACAAAGTCATGTGACCTAACTGATCAATTTTTTCGCTGCGTGAGTTTAAAACGAATCTTGAAAACGATTTGATGAAACGGCGTTCTGCTTTTTGAATTCCAAATTGCGCTGTTACTACTTTACTGATTTCGGTATTAATGTAGCCTTGCATTTTTCAAAATACTGCCATTGAGTAACGTCGAGGACGACAATCCTCTCCCAAAACTGGGGGGGGTGGATTCTCTGATAGGGGAGTTCTGGGGTGTGTACCCCGGACATGTTTTCAATTTTGACACTCTGTAACGTCATTCCCAAGTTCTTACATCCTTTTTCAACAACGAAATTGTAGTCATAAATCATACATGATTTGATTGAGATCGTGTCCAATATGAGACTGAATAAGTGTGAATTGACACCCTTGAAGTGAACTTATTTTTTATCTTCAATATATTTATCTAACACGTACAGAATTAGCCCCGTAGTATTGTGCTTATGATATTATTTTTCACTTACAGCCGTTCACATGTTTTTAACTTTTTTAAAAGGTACGTAAACGGGAATTTAGTTCTTAAAAAATTAATAAGCAACCTGACACTAAACATGTACAGCTTACAATTTATTCAATGATACGTTTCAAAAACGTTTTGGTGAAGAAGCAGTTTTGAATAAATGAAGAAGTTAATCAGCGGATTTATACTCACAAAATGCACGGTCTACAGATACTAATTTACGTATGCACGGAAAGACTTAATTGCTCATCACAAAATACATTAAGCGATGCCATACAAACATACATGCATAATTCCATGCCATGGGGTTGGTATTTAAAACTGTCTATATAATTACGGTGATGCTTCTTAAAGTGGCTAGCATTGCCTGTACCATGCATTGCAGATCAAATGGAGGGCAACGGACTATTTTTTCATTTTTTAATTTCATTTATAGGCGCTGTATTATGAATGCAGTGAAATATTGCTCTCTTACAAAAGACTTTTCAACAATATTTTTACATGTGTGACATAATGAAAATCATTTTATTATATTTCTCATCATCCCGGGATCATTCTTAAAGCATGTGATATATTTTTTGAATCTCGGATGCAATCCTATAACTTGTGTAACCAGTGGCTAAGTAAAAAATCTATGTATGAATAAAATGCCAAACAAAGTGTGAATCAACATAGTTATTCATCTTTTTTAATTGATATAGCACGGTACAATGATGTTAAATGTATATTTACTCTTGGCTCGGGCGTGCCGGTCTGCCTCTACGCACAACACATATGCAAGCGGTACGGGTCATACAAACCCAATATACGCAAGCGTTATTACTAGTTCTTTCCCCCCGCTTCCCAAACCAGAGTGAGTAAATGGACGTTGCCACGATACTTGAGTCTTCGAAACTGTATATGCATGGTTTCCATTAGCTGGAAGGGCTTGAACTTTGCGGACTGGTGAAAAATATGTGATCGCATACCAGGTGCGGTGGTTCCTACTGATGCACCTGGTTTCGGACTGCACGTTGGTTAGATGCACCTATAGGCTCTCCTCGCAGCCATGACTTGCTATAAAACTGCTAGTTATGACAAAAAAAAAGCAATGGAACAAATTGAAAACATGCTCTGTTGTGCCAGAAAGCTAATTTCTGAATCGGCCGTCTCACAACCACGGAAGATTCAACCTTGTCGACGTCTCCAGCACTTCCAGGCTTGACTTTACATTTTCGAAATTAGGCCGTTCTAATTTAATTTCGTGTTATGTTTTTCGGCGTTGTATTTATTTATTTTATTACCGTAAGAGTACAGGTTAATGAGGTTATCATCAAGACATCTTAGTTTTATATAGAAAGTGTACATGCTATCGTGGTTTACCAGGAACTCTTCCCAGCAGCTGCATGGCGCGCCATCTCTAAAGGCAGTTGTACTCCTTTCATCAAAAATCCAGTAATATCTTTACAAATGATGATACATGACTCGAATGGTGATAAACAGACGTACCATCCAGCACAAAAGAATCCTATTGGCCAGCCAATGAGTAGTAGTAATAAGATCCACAAAATTGCCCAAAGAATCTTCATTTTTACTAGTGATAATTAAGAATGGTCTGGCCGAGACTACAAAAAGAGCAAGCAATGACTGTAAAATAATGGTTAGTGTACAGAACACTTTTCTGGTTTCTATATGTAGGTGTAGCCAGGACCATCCAGATATTTAACTTGAACCGTTACTAAAACTGTACCAACTGACTAGTGAGATGTATTTCACTTGACTTGATCAAGTTAACCTGTCAGAAACGAGCTTGACCTGCTAGAGGTAGAAGTAGCTCCTTGGGAGTAGCAGCCTTTATATGATCATAGTAATAGCAATAATAATTCTGTTACAAGTATACAGGTTAACTTCGTCAGAACTAATGTTCTGTTTGAATGAAGGACCTGTATGTACAATGAGAGTATATATAGAACTAGCTAAAAATGTTGGCATAATAAGGAGAGGTGATGCACATGCAATTGCCGTATCTCTGTTTGTACTATGGTGGTTTGTCTACGAAGTGCCGGCTATGAAAGGGCTACATGCAAACAGGATGAGCAGAAATCAGGGCAATCGGCCGTGGGTGGAAACAGCCCAGCATTAAACGTTTCGCCTTTGTACACACGCAACGCCTGTGCACAGGCGTCAGGCGATTGCCGAGTCGATTCTGTAGCAGTATGGCTATCCGGTACACAAATGCGAACTCTGTATTGTATTGCTATGTTCCTGTGCTACCGTGGCTGTGTGGTCCACGATTTGACCAGAAAGGGGTTTTCCACTTCAATGGTAAGCCTGGTTTTCACTTGCAACCCAAGCATAAGCATAGCGTAAGACAAAAGGCTAAACCCTGGGCTAAACAAACAAATGCAACGAAGCGTACGACATAAGCACAAGCATATGTACAAGAAACCACGCAGAAGCTTAGGCAGAACAAAAGGAAATTCAAAGGAAAATTCTTTCTGCTTTGTGTCTATAATCCTCACAGGAAAACTCCACTTTGTTTTCTCGCTTAGCGTTCCGTAGTGTACTCCTTTGTTCCAAAGTCGTTAGCTATGTCCTGGTGCTGACGAAACAAAGAGATATGCTGTGTTACGCTACGGTACAGTTGAAGTGGAAAACGGCCTTTACACATACATTGGATCTTCAGCCATCATATAAGATGATGGTACTTGTCAAGCATGTTGCGTTGAATTTATATTTAGCGCTTACCTTGGCTCTATTTACAATATTCCACTTAGTCTCACGGACCAACTGGCCAAATTCACTAAATGTTGAGGTGTTTGCTATATCTTCAGGGATCACAAGACATGTATGCAGAGTCACGCGACTGCCATTGCCATAATTATGACAAGACTCCACAGGGAACTTTTCGGAGGCTCATTTTACAAAATTCTGTTCCAACCGTGCCGAGGAATTTTTTTTGCTTGGAGACGGATGAGAAATTGAAACGTTAAGAATGGTTATTATGATTATGTTGTAGTTCTGAATATGCCCATCCTCGTTTCCACGGTTAAGCCGGTTGCTACTGAACTGATAAGTCATAAGTTTGGAATTTTTATGTCTCTCCGCCCGTCTATTCAAACAAATTTGCGGACGGTGGTTCGACGACCGAGACAGTGACTTCGACCCCGTTTACACGGTACCGGGTTCGCATGGTCTGATGGTCACGACATTAAATTGAGCGGTTTCGAGGCCAGTTTATCTCGTAGATTTATGATAATGTTGCAGAACTTAATAACAACTAATCCTAGAAAAAGTTGTTAGAACAAAACTAAGCGCATAGTGGCTAAAGTCGATGCGGTGAACATGCGAATCCGGTACCGTGTAAACGGGGCCTTCGTAACCAGTTTGTAATCTTTCTGGTTTGTGGTATAACAAGGCAACAGACGATATTGCGTAACCACCAATTAGGGAGCGTAAAAATTTGCATCTGAACTCCTATGCAATATCAATTGCAAATTATTGACAGCGCTCCCATTGTTTACATAGCGAAGTTGCAATTGTGAGAACGTGCACAAGTATATTCAACGAGAAAAGACTCGTTAGATCTATAGCCTATATATCAGAGGAATTGGGGTGAGTAAATTTAGCCTTAATTTGCTCATAAAGCTGTGCTTTTACTTTATCTTGGTCTGTAATCTGCTCATGTTTTGCTGATGAGCAGCCAGTTATTGTCACTGTAGTGTTTTCAAAAGCTGCAATCAGTATGGTCAAGTGTAGACATTATTTTAGCTTTTGGTTTTCAATAAGTTTGTAATTAAAGGATTCGGAGCTAGATGCTTGTCGGTGATATGTATTTGGCTACGCCAAGCTAGAGTAGATGCGTGATCTTATATATCAAGAAGTTGCGTATGGTAACTTTATATTCACCTAAAACTGTTATATTTGTTCACATAAATTTGTATCATATGGTGGTATTTTTTAGCTTTGATTTGCCTTGCAACAGCGAGCTATTCTTTTACAATGTTCAATGAAAGTAACACATGTAAATCATAATGACTGCCTGCAGTCGTATCAGGTAGCCGCAAGTATGATAACGTAACAAAATGAAAGAGTAGTTTTTTTCCTGTCTATGTAGGTTTGCAACGACAACTCAAGTTTCTGTAAGAAAATGAATGTGCTTTGGGCGATCATTTGGTTTCTAGTATTGATATTCCTCGCATGGCCGGTGGGATTTTTCTGTGCTGGCTGGTACGTTTGTTGTTCACCATTTGAAGCTTGTATTGAAGGTTGTAAGAGTATCACAGACATTCTCATGAAAGGATTGTCGCTTCCACTCAACGTAGCAAAGCACATGATAGAAGGAAAGACTGGGTGGTAGGAAAACGATGGGGTGGATGTTTGTGTCGACATGTAGGATATTTTCTGTACCTGCTGTTACCATCGCAACGTAATGCACATGAATATTTTTAGATCTGTACAATTTAGATACATGCATGTGGAAAATGTAGTTGTCTTGTAATACATCAGGGTATATATATATAACTTTGATTACTTTGAATATGATAGCTATCAATCGAGTTTTCGGTAAAATTAAATACGTTACTTGTATTAAAATTCTTGTGGTACTTGTTTTCCACTTCAACAGTGCCCCAGCGTAGAGTAGCTATCTCGTTTGTTTGGTGAGTACCAGCGCATAGCAAAGAAATACGCTACATCCGCTACGATACGGTAGAGGTTGCTTTCCAGTTACGCGTTATTGACTTCAAAGTTTTCTAGTTCTTGAAAATACGCTTACAAGCAGACACGTACTATTTAAAATTGTGTGGTCAGTTAAACAATTATTGCGATTGTTCTTTTAAAAACTTCTCAAAAGATACGTTTGAACTTTCAGGTGCGTGTATGCGAGTCAAAACCGTGTAAACAGGAAAGCAGCCTTTGTCTGCACAGCTTTATGTTCGCGCCTCTCGTAGTTCGGGCCAATAATTTTCCATGTTCGTTCTTTTTGGTTGTTCAGTGGAATTGTTGGCAATGGACGCATTTATAAACAATTAAACTACAATTCATTAAAAAGCTATAAGTGCATCTCAAAAAATAGCTTCACAATTGTAGGATATTAGCAATGTATGGTTCTCATTTTCGCAATACTGTCGAGCAAAACTTTAGTTCAATGGATCTTTTTTTCGTTGTGACTTCTTCAATGCAGCGTTTACACCTAATCGTCACCAAGCTTTGATGACAATATCCGTGTCGGATTATATTTACTCATAAAACTGCACCACACATTTTATATGTAGCTGGGGAGGGGACAAAATTTAAGACGACATCGTAGTACGGTCTGTTTTACGTTGTCAAGCAGGAGCCTTTTGTTATTTTGATTGCATGGTTGCGTTTCAGTTCTTCAACGCGCACTTTTGGTAATACTTAATTTCTGTCAGACGAATGCCATAGTTATCATTTTATTTGAATGCTAAGTTACTGTCAAACACGAATATAGCTACGTTTTTAAAATGTTGTAGGATCTATATCTTATATAACACTAAGCTTTGCAGTTTGTATGTTAAGCCTGGTTTTTAGAGAAAACAATGAAGGACTTTTCCAGTGAAAATTACAAAAAAACGAGTAAAAGTTTCTTTTGAATTATTTTTTATTCTATCTTGCCTTATTCTTGTGCTTACGTCGATGCTTATCTTGTGCACTTCAATCACTGCGACGCAAGCATCTAAGATGAGACAAAAGTCTCAGCTATTTTACGCTCACGCCTGCGTCGCAAATGTAAACCAGTTACCAGGCTTTTTAATTGTCCCAACAGTTTAGGAAATTGTTTTCTAAAATGGCTGATGAAATATATTTGATTTTATTACCCATATTTTGAGCAAGATGGGCGACCACCAAGAGAAAAAACCCGGCGGTTGTAGCTATTTTAATCATTATTTTATTGCAAAACGATATATAGCGCGCTCAACTTGATCAGAGCATTTTGAAGACTTTGAAAGGTGCACACACTTTAATCAAAGCGTACTGTGATCACAAAAACTTTGATAGTATATACCGGTATTTAAAAACATAATGACGTTCAAACAATTCATTTTGTTTACTGGTCATACGAAGACCTCAAGGCATAAGAGCCAAAAAGGACATCGACAAATTTCGTATCGGTGTGTCATGGCGTGTTCATGATAACGACGTCGGACGTCAATGATTGTTAGCTTGACGTTTGAATAGATTGTAATCGAAACGCAATCAAAGGTGACATCATACCGCAGCTAATTACATTAACGCTTCTTCACTCCACGTGCAGTCACTATATAGTTGTGTGTGTATTTAAATACACGTCTGCTACAATTTACTAGGTCCCCCTAAATTTTTTCTGAACCGAAGTTGTAAACACAAAACAATCACTCAGGCATTGCCTTGTGTTGATGCGAATTTTTGTTGCCAGTTAACTTCGTGTTGATAATGGTAAACCACAGCTCAAATTCAAATTTTAGAAAAATGATTAAAAATACAAGGCTGGCGAGGACATGTGGACTGCTTTGCCGCGTAACTGTTAACTAATTCATAACAAAACCTTAGTTTGGGAATTTTAAATTTCTTGATTGGGAGTAACGCTCTTCAAGATGTGGTATGGACCCAAAACTCTCAACAAAACATCTCTCATTTATAAAATCTTGTTGGCGTATGCGCGCGTTCAGTACATTGAGAATCCATATTACCCCCAAAAAATCAATATTGACTTTACACTTTTGTATTGCTATTACATATATATTTACTATTCAAAATCAAACGAAACTTTTTCGAAAATAATCACCATACATATTAAGTCATAAATGTATACATTTTGATCTCAACTTTCAGATATATGATGTCCTGTGCAACACATGTTCTTCCTAGAGATATTAACCGCTGCATAGTTTGACGTCAATGCCTTAAGTCTTAAGAAAGAATACGGGAAACTAGAAAATTTCAGTTATAACAAAGAGTATATATACAAACTCCTTATGGGCTTATAAACTGGACTTTTTAATTTCTCGTGACTATATTTTCGGATCATAACAGAGTGTTGGATGATCGACAGAAACGAAACAAACACTAAATAAATAATGATCGTTATTCTTAGCCGGACAGACAAGGAAATCAGCCAGTTGTGGCTTTCGACAGAGAAAGATGAGTGTGGTTAGTCTCGGTTGGAATAAAACGACTACGAGACAAGTGATGTATGATCATGAATTTTAAGAGGAAATAACAAGCAATTCGTCCTCGCGTGCCGTCGGATAGAAGAATTAAATACTGGTGCTTAGGCGTGGATGATAGAAAAACTGTAGTGTGGTAACGTCAACATTCATTCCTCAGAAAGTATTCTTTTAGATTAGGAATTGAAAGTTGTCAAAAGTATACGATACTTGAGATGAATTCGACTGCAGGATCAGACAATTTAACATTTTCGGCGAGATTGTGGCTCTCCATAGTTCTTATTTTACTGAATGCGTTCACAGTTATTGCCAACCTTCTTGTAATTGCAATAGTTTTGGCAAATCATCGTCTAAGGAAATGTACAAACTACTTAATAGTAAACTTGAGCGTTGCAGACCTTTTTTTTGCGTGTACATCGTATCCATTCGTTATAGGATCTGTAGTCAACGACGAACATAACACAAATGAATATCTTTGTCAGTTCGTTGCTTTCTCTGACTCATTTTATGCCACGTCAGCATCGTTTTCGGTGGCAATCATCGCGTATGAACGGTATTACTCTATCATCCACTGCTTGCACTACGAACAATCTATGATGAATCGAAATACAAAACCTGTCATTTTGGCAGTCTGGATAACTTCACTGTTAATATGTTTAGCACCTCTACTTAAATGGGGAGCCTATGGCTATGAACGATATCAGTACAAGTGCACTTTAGGTTTTAAATACGATAAGGGGTACTTTTTTCTAAAAATAATCGTGACATTCCTTATTCCTTTGGCAGCCATGTTGGTTTGTTACAACTGGATATTTATGGTGGCAAAACGACACGCCACCAGTATTACAAACATCGAAATTCGAGTTCAAAATGATATAGTCCATGGTGTGCAAAAAACTAACTTCAATAAAAAGCATCACACTGGATCAGTGTTTATCACAATAGTGGTTTTCATCGTTTGCTGGCTTCCAATAAACATATTGTACCTTGTCAAAAATCTCAAACCATCGATAACGATTCCCGACCCAGCGCTAACCGCTAGTTGTATGTTATCACTGCTCTCAAGTAGCATTAACCCAATCGTGTACGCATTAATCACGGGCAAGTTCAGAAAAGGATTTACAAGATTGTGCAACAAAGTGAGATGGCGGAAAAATCCTGTGGAACCCTGCAAAAGAACTTCCCCAGGCACGTGGACTTTGTCGAGCGCTCGATTCTCACGACGAGGCTCAACTTCACAGGCGAAATTCTTCTATAAAAGTGACAATAACGTTGACAAAGCAATTGAACTGGACACACCTGCTAAACAATCAGGTGTTTTGTTGGACGTACAAACTTTGGACAAATGTCCGCGTCTTTTAAGTCCAATTGCAATCAGCGAAAACTTTTTGTCTGTTTCGAATCGAACACCGCCAACAGCAGTCCAAGCAAAAGTTCAACACACTGACATTGATACTAAAACTACGTAGCACTGAAAAGCTTTTTGTAACAATTAAATGAATGAAGGAAAATGTAAGAGTTGAATAAGGTGAAGATATTTTGAGGTCAAAGAAGCATATTTGTACCTTTACTGCAGGCAGATGCAGCTTGCAGAATAAAAATTTTTAATATTTCACTGAATTTAGAAAAGTAAACAGCTGTTTTTTCAGTTGAACTCTAAGGCCATATGTTTCAGGTGTCGGTTTCGATCGTTTTCAAAAACGTTTTTGTCTCTTATCGTTTTGACGCCCAGTTCACGTGGTGCAACGCCGTAAATTGATAGCATTTGCATCCTTCTTCGCGTGAAAACACAAATGAAAAGGCGCAAAAACGTTGCCGTGTGCATGTAGTCCAAGAAATAATTAAAAATTGTATTGTCCGACCTTGGCTCATCCATTGAATAGGCAAATTACCGCACGGGATTGTTCAATACCGCATTGTTGAGATCGTAGTTTCCACGTCTCCTCTGAACATTGCCGAATACAGATATCTATCAGCAAGGCTGGACAGAGCATCACAAAATTAGTAAAATTGTAAAGTTTTTGTCGTGAAACCTGCGCAAAACGTCGTAAAGTGCGAAAAGTACAGTAATGCGAAGTTTTCAAGATTTTTATACCTTTGTACTACGCGTCGAATATAAATTGAATCCTTTTCGCAACTACGGATCCAAGGATAGTGCAGAGTTTGAAAGAAAACGCTGATAAACACGCATAAAAGCTTTGCAAGATTGGTTCATAGCTGGCCAGTGGCTTTGAGTGTTGGTGTTTAATTTTAGAAAGTACCCGACCTGAATTTAATTTTCAGAAGTGTTTGAACACTCTTTGAGCCAACATATGTCGACACTATAAACATGATTGTTTCATACCAGAACGTACAAGTTACGTTTAGAGAAATATGACATGGTTGTTTCAACTTTATTCCCCATTTAGAATTTATGACAAGGCTTGATTTACTGCATAATTTTGACATCATAAGTTTACATCTAGTGATTTAGTACTTCACATACTATCGTAGATTTATGCATCTGCATTGTAAGTTCATCATACGCTTGCAATGTATACGCTTGCAGTTATGACTGTTAACTGTTGCTCAGTATATACATAGCGCAGTATAAAGGCTACATTAAAATTTCCGCACCATGCAATATGCATAGTTTTTAAAGCAAATGCAGATGCTTAGCCAATGCTTCGCCAATTGCTCAGCGCAAATTACCATCCTAGTTGGATGTCGTTCCGCATGTGTTGTTTGTTTTATGCTGTAGTTACATTTTCTAATGCTGCAACAAATATATCTGGACAGCAAGAAATGCCAAGAACTTGCGATTTTAAACGGCAAGACTGTACAATTTTATTAGCAATTGGAATGACATTAGGACAGATCTCAGTAATACATGAGTAGCAGCACTATACCGTTGCTTTGTAAATGTGAATTTTTTGACGATTGTTTTCTAATTTCTATACTTATTACAACGAAAGTCTGCAGCTTTATACACGAAACTTCAGGGCCGACTGTCTAGAATTTTCTCAACTTTAGTTGCGAATATTCGCTTCATTGACCAGTAATTCGTTTGATACTAGTGCTTAGAAAAAAATAGGTACGCGAGGCGTACATGTATCTGCGCTGTTTTGTATCGGGCTACAGATAGCAATGTGTAAGTGTAGCACATATAGTATCAGTGTAAGCGCCATCAGATTAGGCCTAAATTTGTGCAAATCATCTGACTTTTTTGTAGTATTTTTAATTGAAACAATTAATTAGTGCGCATATTGTTTTATGATCAGAGAAATATGTTTCTAAAAGATGTGAATTTGCCCGAGTTTCTGGTAAGTTGGTATAGATATGATCTATTATTGTTCGGTTATCTGTTGTGTAACTGGATACCAGTTTTGGTTTATTTGGTTTATTTGGTTTAAATGTTTATTTGGTTTATTTTTGGTGTATTTTGGTTTATTTTGGCACTCACTCGTCCAACTTGAAAAGAAAAACAAACAAGATGGGAACTTTTTCATCTCATATGAGTACAATTAGCATGCTAATTTTAGCATGCACCTAATGACTTAAACGTAACTCTTGTCAGACCTTTCAGCACTGTCCTTTCAGTGTAACTATTTTGGTAAAGTTCTTATATTTTGCAGAGTATGATTCAGTGATATGATTAGTATTTTGAGTACAAAACTTAACTCTTGCTCCCACGCGTAGTACAAATGTAGGACGAGAAAACGTTCAGTACGTCACAACAATCGAGCACGAGAAGTAGTGTACAGGTTCTGAGGGCTAGATTATAGAATACCCGTCCACTTTTCAAACTCTCACTTGTTATCGTTATACGATGATACGATTCATACGAAGTGAAAATAATTGCGTAATCACTATGACTCCGTGTTATCTTGAAAGCCTGAGTAAGATAAATTTTTTCAATGATACGATGATACGAAGTGACAATAATTGCGTAGTCTCTATAAATCTGTGTTGTCTTGAAAAACATTTTGGTTAGCTTTGGGTTATCGTATCGGTTAGCTTTAGGTTGGCGTTTTGGTTAGCTTTGGGTTAGCATATCGGTTAGCTTTGGGTTAGCATATTGGTTAGCTTTGGGTTAGCATATTGGTTAGCATTTTTCACTTCGTATCATCGTATCATCGTATCAACGAAAAAATATATCTTACCCAGGACTTTGTTGAGCTGCCTCTCAACGTTGGAATCTCATTTCTCCATTTATCATCTTGAGCGATTTCAGTCAACTAAATAGCTCGTGTTTAAAACATAATCATAACTTACGACAACTTGTTAATTTCCCTACACGAGGTAGGAATACTCTTGATCTCATCCTGACAAACCTTTACGAGCTCTACGATCAACCAGTAAATTAAAGTGCGCACCTTTAGGCCTGTCCGACCATGTGTCCGTTGAGCTAAACCCCAAAGAGCGAAGCCAACCCCCAAAACCACGAAAGTTAGTGGTGAGAAAAAGAGATTTACGACCGAGATCTCGTCTCCCATTTCGAAAATACTTGGAGCTGCTAGACATTCCCAATGTACTCTATAGAGCTCCCTCATGTGAAGAGAAATCCTCCCTCATAGAAACTGTTGAAAAAATGGTTTAAATTTTATTCTTCCTATGCGTCGTACTGTGATCCGGTGCAACGAACCTCCGTGCATGAATTCAGAATTATCTGCACTAATCTCACAACCAGGGGCGCCGAAACCAAGGGGGCGTACGGAACCCAGGGGCGTACGGGGGCTGCAGTTGCCCCTTTCGAGACTTTGAACACCACCAAACAGTTTAAATATTGCCCGATTCTAGGTTTGTAGTTCGCACCCATCGTCTGCAGTAGGTAATCCCGTACATATGGGGCCGGAAGTGACGTCACAATTGTGCCATGGGTTACTGGAAGCTCTGATGGGCGTACGTACAACGTACGTACAAAGTGACGTCAGCCTAACATGTACGTACGCGTACGTACAAACGATAATAAATGCGAAACGGATTAAAATGGCGAAAATGTATGCAGAATAATTATTTCTTAGTATAGATAGAGTTTTTGAGCAGAAGAAACATGTTTCGACTAAAGTGTACTCACTATGTTTGCGAATGGAAGTGATTTTAGATGTGCTTCAAAGAAATAACACTATCTGTGGTTATTCTAATTTCTTGTTT
>JAODVM010435826.1:0-24020 GCA_025400095.1 Phenganax marumi
ATATAAATATATCATAGTATACTAATATATAGATATATCTAAAACAATAATATTAATCTTGAAATAATAATAAATAATCTATAATAACAAATAATAATCTAATATAATAATAATTCTTACAGCTCTCAAACATACCGATCACAGAGAAAGGCTTGTATCAGATTCTTGGCACCAGGGGATATTTCAATATCATCTGGAAACTGCAGCGAGTTTTTATGGTCCATAATTTTACCTAAAAAAACAGAATAATAATCCTGAGTACTCTGCTATGAGGTAGAACTATTACACGGTAGAGACCCTTGAACAATCGGTGGGACTGAGGGGAATATTTCTTGATACTTACTATACGTTCCAACTAAAGAATCAGCATAAAAAGGTGTATCTCCCACAAGCATTTCATAAAGAAAAACACCTACAGACCACCAGTCGCATTCTCTGCCATAATATCCTTCTCCACCTTGAGATTTCAACACCTAAGATGGACAACAAATAGAATATCCATGACGATTTTTTAACATGCATGTTCTGTCTGCACAAACTGATTGTAGGTTATAGGTTGTAGAAGCTCTAAATGCTAAACTTGATTTGTGTTCACTTGTCATCCCTTGCCAAGCACGATGCATGGTAATTGTGATATTGTGAAATACAAGTGAGATTTTTTTGTAACGTATAGGTGAAAGTATTGTCTGCATCTAAAGTTGTGAATATATATCTGCGATTTAATTTGAATGTGTTTCTGACATTCAAACCTTATCAAGTCTAGCAAAACTGAACAAGATACAACGTAGAACATTACACAAATATCACCACAGCCAAGTGATCTGACTGTGATCAAACAGCCTGGAATGAGCAACAAAACAGAAATTCATTTTGCTGTGTTTAGTCACGACTTTCTTTCTCTATCATTAACGAAATTAGTCAAAACAACGTACATAAGTTTGGTGACGAGAAAAAAATTTACAGCAAATACGGGAGCAAAATATGATGTATTTCATGGGATAACAACGATTTTTAAACAAAAAATGAATTTCTATTTGATGACTACACCCAGTCGTTTTCCATGACTTTAGATCACCTGGGGGCCAGTTGTTCGTACGCAGTTTAGCTTAAATGGTGGATAAGTCAGAACTCAAAAATGCTTTCAGACATTTTCTAAAAGTTTTATATCAAATCTTATGTGGTTAAAATATAGGTAAATACACAATAATAGTAAACAGTCAAAAAACTTTCAATTTTGCTTTTCAAGGAATACGTAAATAGGATTTCTATTTTGAACTTATCCACCGTTCAAGCTAAATGCGCTTCGAACAACTGGCCCCTGGAGAATAAATACTGCCTACACAGGGTAACACAACATACCTCTGGGGAAATATAATCTGGAGTTCCAACAGCTGTGTCAGACCTAACCATACCATCCTGAAATAGAGCAAAATTGCTTTGTAAAGAGCTTTATTTGTTTCGCAAGTGGTGACCTCAACTAAAACGTACCTTATCCATTTTCATACAAGTTCCAAAATCAGCCAGCTTGACATGTCCTCTGCTGTCAAGCAACATGTTGTCAGGCTTTACATCTCTAAGTAAACACACAGAAAAGTGGACAGATCAATGAAACACAATTGATGTTTCGCGATTCGTCATTCGGGCACGCACAGAATTAACGGCACTGTATATCTACTTCTATTTTAAGAATCATCACCTGTGGATGAAGCCCATTCTATGAATAGCATCAAGGGCAAGAACAACTTCAGCTGTATAAAATCTAGCCCAAGTTTCAGGCACATCATAGTTGCTCATTAAATTTACCAAATCACCACCTGAAAACAAAAATGAACATTGTTAAAAAACACATTTATACCACCGTGCATAAAATGTTACGAGCTGTACAATAGTAAGGCCTGGTTCACAATGTCAAAGTTTCTGTGATCAAAGTGGGAATTTCAGACAGGTAACTCCAAAGCTTTGAAGGATTTGCTAAAAATATTTAAGGTAACTAATACAGTGCTCAACAAGGAATTACTTCACATTAATATTTCTTACAAATTCTTCAGAACATAGAATCTCCCGGCGAAAAATTCCTACTTTGATCACAGAAACTTTGACAGTGTAAACCGGCCTTAACAAAATTTTATCATCACACCTGCACAATAATCCATGACCATGTATAAATATTTTGCATCTTGAAATGCATAATGTAACTAGAAATACAAAAGATTTTTAAAATCACATGGACGACGGAATATCAGCAAAAAAAGGCTTAGTTAGCACGTTGGATTGAATGTCTTAGGGCAAGATTTATAATCCAATAATTTAAGATTAAAATGATTTCACTTCCCAGCGCAGTCAGATAATTATTTTGACAAAATACCTTAACAACCCACGCACTATCACAATACGCCATTATATCTCTCTCTTCCCAAAAGAAAGCCGAGTCTGACCGCTTGATCTGAAATGAATTTTGTGCATATACAGCGCAGCGATAGTTACATCAGGTCCGCATAATTGAGCCATCAAAGGCCCGTCTACACAAATGATTTTTCTTATGTTGAAGGATGTGATAGTATGGATAACTGGTGAGTATACTGGATCTGACAATTTCACCCATGCAACTGCCAGTCAACCTATTTGATCACATAAGCTAAAAGAAGAAAAATCACAGCGAAAAGCTGCTCATGTGAACAGCATTAAATGGGCCTTAACCAATTGCATGGCAATGTGCCCCAACTTTGTTATCTTACTTTCATCTAGTGTAGGATTAATACAAGAGCGAGACTTGTATTCTTGTTTTACATTCTCCAACATTAGCTTGAAACTGTTGCACCAACTTAATGGATTGACAAGTTACAATGCAACGTGCTAGAATGCATGTCATCTTTATTATTAGGGAGATTAAGCTTGACTACCAATACGAATATGAATTCTGAAATCAGTTGCACACACGGATACTTTTTTGTTGTTTTGGAAGCGTGTTTGGCTTGACTTCGGAAGTCAGTCGATTATTGGAAGTCGTAAACCTCAATATTAAAAGACTCGTCAAACATCTAAAAACTGGATTATGATTGATTAATCTAATTTATTTAAGACTTTATCGTTGTTTTGTGAAGATGACTAAATTTTGTTCCTTTCGGTGTTAAAAATGAATTAGTATTTTCGGGCCAAGTTTTGTGATGTGCAGCTTAATAGTCACTGTCACGACATGTAAAAGTAGGACTTCTCAAGATTCACAATAAATCAGTATCAGTATTCGTACTGGTAGTCAAGCTTAACCTCTCTATTATTTGAGCTGAGGTAAAATACTAAAAATATTCATGTGCTGGCACAAAACATTTTAATGTTTTTAAGGAAAGCTGACAAGGCCAAGGCCAAAAAACGATTCTTGTCACTTTGCCCTAGAGTCAGTGATGATATGTGGAAAGGAAACCCTTGGATCTCATGAATCATAATGAGTAAATATGCATCAGAGGAAATTCCATGTGG
Organism: Phenganax marumi; assembly: GCA_025400095.1. Taxonomy (NCBI): domain Eukaryota; kingdom Metazoa; phylum Cnidaria; class Anthozoa; order Malacalcyonacea; family Clavulariidae; genus Phenganax; species Phenganax marumi. The sequence goes on from JAODVM010435826.1 coordinate 3,475, forward strand.
TGCCAAACAAATTTTTTCACTCAGATGTGAAATGCATTTCTATGCTATTGAACTTGTCAAACTAGACCTCCAGCATTAGAACTCATTTATTATCAAATTTTTGTCATTAAACCATTGCATGAAGTAGTTTATTGCCCCATTCCACTTCCAAAAGTAAATACACTTTGATGCAAGCTCAGTTTAAACCAAACATCCAAAACATCTCAATGCATACTTTGCGAGCTCAAATTTCAAGGAAACAGGTAGGAACAATGGTTTTTGGCAGAACTTTGACATTCTAAAGACCTTACAACATTCTTTGAAAAACATAAGACACACTACTAAATACACACAGATAATGATTTACATGGAGGTAGTTTTACTACCAACAGACAATGTCAATTAGATTTTAAATGACAAGCTGATCAAAACAGTCAAATTATCAATGTTTACACGCACACCATTTTTTATATAAATTTTAATGTACGCGTCCGCGAATGGCTGCCAAAAGGGAAGCTCCCCGGCACAAAAGGTTCATTCAATATCATTCTAGCTATTACATAACATTTCAATACGTTTTTCTCTTAAATAGTTAATCATAGAATGATATCACTTGAGCTACTTTTTTCGATACGCTTTAAAAAAAAACTCGAGAGGGGGATATATTGTCTTTTAAACACAAACTCTGTACTCTGCAGTATAAATTATGAATAACAGCTGTGAAGTGTATACGTATTCTAGAAATATCCCAGAATAAATAACGTCATTTCTTTTCAAAAAAACGTACCATTTCAAATTTGTTGAGGAGTTTCATGGCGTAGACTTTTTTCGTATCTTTATGCCTGACCTGCCAAAACAGAGATTGGATGAGCTTACAAATATTTTAGATTCCCTATCTTAGCCAAAACTTCAAAACAAAATGGCGAGCATTTTAATATATTTGCTCATTATACTTGTCTGAGAAAACCGATTTGTCATCGTTCGTTCACAGAAGAAAAACACGGAATTCATCATGGTGCAAATTATAATTTTTCTTCGGCATGAAAAACGGCGTTCGTTTTATCATTTTTAATCATATCATAGTAGTTTAAATGCAGTTTTATTGCCTACCAATTGCACTTCCCCAAACGCTCCACGGCCAATTATTTTAACAAGATCAAAATCGCTGTGCTTCATGCGATGATCACGTATAAACGCTGAAGGCTTTTCATCTGATTTCATTTGAAAAGAAAACATATTATTTGGTCAAGTTGTCGATGCACACATAGTTGTTATTAAAAATACAAAATATGCATCGTACATCTCGATAAATAGCTCTCCAAGTTCTTGTTCTTTCTAAGAGCTGGAAAATCACAGTCGTTTGCCAATGCTTGTATGCTGTCCTACATAAAATATGCCCATAAAGTAATGGAACTTGCACCCTTTCGTACGTATGTTGACTTGTACATGCCAGCATTGTTGTGACTTTTTTGCACATATTTCAACGTTTGTACGACTTACGAGCAAGCCATCGACGTGTAAAGGATGTCTCGAGTTTCCAATACTCTTTTCAAGTTCATTTCGACGCCTTTGCAAATCGGTCATCGTGGAAACAGTTTGTGTATAGAAAATGTATACAAGAATATATAATGGCCAGCACAACAACACTATAACACGACAGCAAAATTTCGCCAAGTGGCAACGTGTTGCCCTCCTAGACGACCATATTTCACTTTGTTTTTCATGACGGCATCATCTCATGGCGACTCATGGCCACCAATTCACCTTCTTATTGTAAAAAAATACACAGTTTTTCTCGTCACTCCCTGTGAAGACATTCAGAACTTGCAAAGGAAATGGCAAGGAGCGAAAAGATGAGGTCACGTGTTAGTGCCTGCGGTCATATGCAAAATCATTAAAAATCATCAGGTCAGCGCTTGCTCTACAATAACCGTCGATACTTCGTCTTATTTTACAAAGATGAGGCTCATATCGATGCCTGCTAGTCAGCGCCTGCTACACACGAAGTACTTTGTGTTATTGGTCGTTCGGCGCCAGCGGTTAAAATCACCAAGCTGGTCAGCACCCGCTTCTAACTAATTAATTTCAACCCTTCGTGTTATTTTTATCATAGGTTTACGTAGTTAAATAGGAACACTTTTCGATAATCCGTTACAAGGTCGAAATATTCTGAAGCAAGTTTTGCTTTCAAAGGTGTCTATAGGAACAGACATACAACAATGGCATACGAAAATACTACCACAGCAGACATAATTCATTCATTGTCTTTTTCAAAAGTAGATCTTTTAAAATTTGAGTGGCGTTTTTCAGCACATCGTCCAATTCTGCGCATGTGGCCATGCGGCGACGATGACCAACATCTTCCATAAAGGCTAGCCTGTATTTGTTTTCCTCTACTAGCAATTTTCTTGCTTTTTCGACCACGTTTCTCGCTCTTCGCTCGTTAAGCGGAGGAGAAGGCGGATAAACGTCTGCGTAGAGTCTCAGATTTTCTGGAACGGTGCTAAATTGCGGAAAAGGCAATTCATATTCGCCGTCACTAAAATTGTCTATGCTCGTAACAGAACTGATACTTCGAGGAGGACCACTCGCTTCTCTCGACCTTGTGCTCAAATCTGCTTTTGAAGATTTCAATGATTGTTCAACGCAGTCAGGAGCTACGTTTAAATTTTGACTGCTGGTTTCTGTTCCTTCGCTTGAAACAAAAGTAGTGTCTTGAATATTGATTGAAAAACTCTCCCTTGCTGTTTGCGGATTCGGCGCGGGCGTTCTATTTACAATAATAATTGGAGTAGTCTCGTTTACAGATTTTGACACATTTTCGACTTCTTGGCGAGGTTGTCTCTTGATATTCGGTCTTCGTTTATGCCTCCTGACGCTATTAGGAGCATTCGGTACACATACATTCACATTTCGGTTTGCAAGAGGCGCTGAAGGGACAAATGTTTTGCCAATGGGAGGCAAAATCGTATAAACACGGGGAAATAAAAGTGCGTCGTCTAGTTTCATTTCTTGGCCTATTTTAGTTCCATTTATCTCTGAGTTTTCTAACGACTCGAACTTGGAAAAACTGGCATCTTCGCCACCTTTACTAATGTTGGAATATGAGTTTCTTTCGAAAGGCCGACCGTTATCTATTTGTTTGTCATTATTTCGGGAATCAATTGGCGGTAATTTTAATCTGCGGTTTAATATAGAATTCACCTGTAAATCCTTCGAGTCTGGATTGAAAGCTTTTTCCATGCGTTCCCTGTTTACGATCATGTAGAAAACGGTTGCAGACCTTCACCGCAAGCTTAATTCTCGACGATATTTCTCATACGGTAGCAAAACATTTAAAAGCAAAAGATTAGATTATTCACTATCTTGTTCGCGTTCCTTGGAGTTACTATATTAATCGTTCGACGTTCGACAAACTCTTCAAATTCATCATTAACTCTCCCTCTAAGCCAGGAATAAACGTCGTGTCCACGCTGAATTACGCATGCCTCAGACAATCCAACGAAGGGTGCATCACGCAATAAAACGTCGCAAAGGCAACTGAAAACAACAAACAAACGTTATATTTCTCTCTCGTAGCCACTCACTTCATCTAATAAACTTATACTTCTTTAATGCATTGAAACACCTCCTATTAAAAATGAGATACAAAGTATTGAACTGATATCAAAATAAGCTTGTTGCCATGACGGGGCCAACCCAGGTCATTTGTAATCTGTTTTTGAGGCCAATTCTATTCGTTAAGGCGCCAGCATTATTCTGTCAAACGGTACTCTTTAAAAATTCATGAACAATCACAGGAGTGTAGACAAATGAAAATACACCTGTTTGGGAACTGAATAGTTATTGTTACAAGTGTTAGAGCGTGGCGTATTTTTTAGAAACAGAACATTTTTGCGGGTATGTTAGATTTTAGAAGCTGGATTTGCCTCTTCGGAAAAGCATGCAGGAAAAGAAGCGAATTGGAAAGTTTGCGTAATGTTGAACAGTTGAAGTCGTTCATTCCGACCCAAATCACAACGAGTAAAGACTTTTCTATCGCAATTAGACCGAAAATCAAGAATTACACTGTATAGTCTGTTTTATATTGAAACATGCCAGAGCCTGGGAGCAAAAGATTTGAATATGAAATTACGTTTGCGAAATTTTGCAGTCGAAAGTCGGGCCACGTAAGCTCGTCTTTCTCCGTTTGTATAAGGGTTGTCGACTGAAGAACATTTCAAAGGTGACTAAAGATTAGAAAGATTAAATACTACAAAGACAGCACTAAATACTAACCAAAACGTGACGTTGTAGAATAACTCTGTACACAATTTCCCGCAAATTTTCCAAACAAATTCGTTCAATCAATCAACCTTATTATGTATATGATAAGTGACAAAAGGCATCTGGCTTGACTAGACTACATTCAATTCAAACCGATTACACGCTGACGAGTTTTTGATCACACGATAAATCCTATGTTCACAATATTGGTTAATATTATCCGCCAATTCATTTCATAATCGGCTTAACCCTTTTCTCATAAAAATCACGATCGATACACCTAGCTAATTTCTATTAACTTTGCAATGATCAAAAGCAGTGATTATGACGCAATATTTTTTGTTTCCATAACAAACAAACACAAAATTCTGCAACGACGCACTGTCTAACATTTTCTATACCCGAGTCTCGATTGAGAACGTCAATATTTTAGCTAGCAAAGGAACAAATTTACCAAAATGAGTGAGTTTATGTAACAATAGTGAGCAGTTAGGGTTAGTATGGGTCTTGCGCATACTTTATGTGCCAACATAAACAACTGATAGAGTCGTGATACTGTCGACGGATACGTTTTGAAACAAATTTCGTATGTGAAACATCTTCAAACATCGTCTTTAATACCGCAACATATCTCAAACATTATTGCCTTACCTCTAAAAACGTTGAGCAGCACATAAATATTTACACTGTTTACACGAATGTGCGTTTTCCAATACATGCGTCCAAATTCGCTATTTGCGCAAATTAGCATATTTTGCTCCGTCTACAGAACAAGGCTCGGAATCAATGTTTACACGCCCGCGATTTCGAGCAAGCGGTGAGAAACCAGCCCTAAATCAAGACTTCATAACGGCCCCAACAGCTAATCAAAGTGCCTATGAACTGTGTATGGATAAATCTTTTTTTTTCATTCCCGGGCATACTTTCTTATGCAAACTCCAACATGTAAATTAGGAAGATCCTAAAAAGGAGGAACGCATTTGTCTGATTCTTTCGAAAATTTTAAAAGATGTTAAGTCAAGTTTAAAAAGTCTTCGGTTGCTATATGTATTAGAGAGGTTGAGACATGCTGGTTTTGTGTAACAGGTACGAGGGGTGCGGGGTAACTTGTAACGGGGTAATGCGTTTCGTGTAACGGGTACGGGAGTCTGTAAGTTTATTTTTCTCCTTTTCTTTATATTTGTAAATTATATTATATTATATCTAATATATATAATATATAATATATATATATACAAGTATATATATAATATATATTATATAATAATATATTTATATTACATATTACATTATAAATTGTGGTAGAAGAATCTAGAAGTTTATTTTCCGTACATACTGAAAAATCGCTCCAAATCACCATGAAGAATCAAGCTACCCGTCTCTGTTACCAGAAGTAGTGAAATCTTTTTCCACTTCCGCTTGAAAACCATTGCAGAATGTCTTCCCACTGAAGTAAGTTAGTTTAAGTAACCATGCGTCGCACACTCCTTGCGAATCGTTTAACCCGGCGGTGATGAAGATGGTCTATTAATTTTTTTTAACTCGGGAAAGAACTATAGGAAATCTTTTCTCTTATGTAAACTATAGAAATGCCAAATAAATTATTTACTGATATGCAAACTTCAAAAAGCCAAATCCCCTCCCCCCGACTACATCAAAATGTTCACTAATGCCACAACTTAAAACAGGAGAATGGGCAATGATTATTCTAGCGAAAACTTCAAATAACTTTCAAGTCTTCAGTAGCTATTTCTAAGAGTTGCTTCAGCTTGAAATCCGTCTTCCTAAGCATTCGTATTCATGCTTAGCGTGCTCACTTTATCAACTAACATTTCGTTAATTGTCTCTAAATTTGATTATAAGTTTCTAGAAAAATGCATTATAAATATTTCAATTCGGCAAAGAACTGTACGAAATCTTTTCCCTTAGACCATATAAATATACTACCTACTAATACTCTACCACTGGCTCTAGTGATATGCACATCACAAAAAGTCAACCTTCCAGCCGCCCTCCTCCCCCTCTCCCTCCCCCACTACATCAAGAATACAAGACAAATCGTAAGCGGCAAACTCAAAATAAGGGACGGACAATGTTAAACAGCTGTCACTGTGTTGCCCCTTCAGGCATTCATTGTTGACGTAAGGAGCTCTGTTAAACATCATTTTTGCAGCAGCTTCGCTAAGAAAATGCGCTGTGTTTACTAGACCTCATCGCGTAGAAACATCTAGAAAACAAAAGCTCTCTATACTACGAAGCACTCAATTTTTTTCGTTGTGGCGTCGCGTTTCTAGCCTGAAGGGTAAGAAGCGAGCAGAACGCCTGTCAACGTACACTCAAGTTGATCTAGTTTCACGTGCGACCATTGACGTCACGTTTGCTAAGCAAATCGCCGTGACGAGTGCCCACGCCAAATTATGGGCAAACGTCAATGTCTGGCCACGATATAACGATTTAAACAGGTTTTTCGATCCTTCGAACCCGCTGTACTACAAACATTTGTTAGAATTTGTACTGAATTGCTAATACAGTGTTTTGGGGTGCAATAAGGTGAGTCAAAATTAAGCTAGATACAATTTCATAGTTTTCGCATCGCTCATTGTTAACTGAGAATTCCTCAGGGACTTGTTTGTTTTTTTTGTTGGAGTATATACATCAGCAGCAATAGTATCTTCCACACTATTTCACGCAAGCGAAACACAGGATAGTGGGAAGCGTAAGGCTTATAATAGCAAGGTTTGTAATTCATACAACACTGACTCGGACAGTCGATGAGGGCAAATGTTTGACATGTTTATCCTACAGGAGTTATCGTTTTACGGTGATATTCCATATTTAGAAATGGCCGCACGCAAACTTGTTTTCCAATTCACGTACTAAATGACTCGCTGGTCACAAACGCGCAAGTTCGTCTCTGTAGAAATGTCACAACTTTGCGAAAACTAGTAGAATTTTCTCGAAAAACGTGCGTTGAAGTCCGGCTTAAGTTATATCACAATTACTGAATATATTACTGGCTCACTAGAGAACAGGCATGTGTAGAACTGGTTTGTACGTGAAGCGAAGTCAAAATAGTTATTATCGATCTATTTTTTCCGCTGCACACAACATAGATGGGATTAATAGGCGCACACATTTGGTGTTCGCGAAAAATGGGTGAGGCTAGAATGCATTTCGGAGGGGCAGATACTAATATTCAAACGTCGTATCAGTAGAATGTGCAGCGAGGCACGATTCGCCAAGCACGAGCCCTCATGATAAAATTTCGCAATCATGACAGAGCTGAATTTATCCGCATTGCCACTGCTTACACTAGCTCCACGGCAAACTATAGTGCGGCCGAGCCAGCTATTGTATTTGAACAGTTGGGATTCCGCAGGTACACCTTTATGTTATGCAACAGCTCACAAAGTGATACATTCTAATTTTTTTCATAGAGTAAGTTATTTACTTAGGACACGTGTGTTTATGTTCATGTACTCATTCTGGGAGCGCAGAGGATTGACTGCAAGCGCGATAATTTCTCCTCGACAACCTATTCATATGAATTGAAATGCTCCCATCCCTTTTAATATCAACGGCTGTTCGCAACTGATGTACGTCACGAACTATATTTCTCCTCTTCTGCAAAGTTTCCTGCCAAAATTCTTCACATTCGTTTTCCGTTATTTGCACGAGCTTGTAAAGCGTAAAATATTGTCAATGGCTGATTTCCAGCCGCAGAATCTAGCACTTGTATACGGTTGAACCGTTTTTGGTATGGATACAGAGAGCAGAAAGCCACATCTCCGTATTGCAGAAGTGGCCATGTCATCATTAGAGGTGCTGTTTAAAGTACAGTAATAGGGGCTCCCAGAATAAAAAAGTGTTCGCATCAGACAGGTATTTGAATCAAAAGTATATATTCGCGACTCTTTTCCCTATATCGTATATTTCTTTATTACAAATATTTCGGCATCTTGTCTCCTTCTTGTTTGTGTTATCAACTGGTGATATCTTCAGCGTGCGTCATGGGCGTGTTGAAATCTCCATCGGATTAACTACGTGTTCTTGCAAAATTGCGAAATTTTAGATGAATACTTGCGTATTTCTAACTCGACTACTATATTTTATGAATTAGTGACGAACAATTCACAATAATTGCAGCATATAATATAACAGAACTTCCAAAAGCGTTCGTAACGTTTTGCTTTTGGCGATTGTGGCATCATGGTGAGCACAGTTAATTGAGTCACCACAAGAAATGTTCGTAGAACGCAGGTAAACAACTTGCGAATGCGCATAACCCCCAAGAAACAACGCCAAAAACTGGCGCAAAAGTTTTATTCAAGCAAGACGTTAACAGTTGACCGCATTTGTACGATACCCATGGTGATAGATTTTCGATTTATAATTTCATGTATTCATCAGTTCGTTTCCCATACAGAAAATACCGTTTTTGTCCTTGTATTGTAATTTGTGCTACAATTATAATTATCTAAACAGCGCTGACGTGAGAGTTACCATGGAGATAAGGGCCACTCGACCTAACGCCAATTCGCATGATAAAATTGCTTGAAAATTGAAAAAAACGCCGTGCTTTGGAAATCAAGATGGAAAGATGCGATAACGTCTGTGGAACACGAAAAAAACTCGCAAAGTTTGACGAAAAACTATTGGTGCTATCAAGCTGTTGTACAAAGTCGCTTTGCCAGCGCGCGCGAAGCCGCTGTAACCATTCACTATGGTGACAATCCACTGCACCAAAGAATGCACGCACAGGAAAAGCGGCAATTTCTGACAAAGCACTTTGAATAGGCAAGCAAGTTCACCTGAATAAGAAAGGCTACATTCGAGTTCCGCGTTTTGAGACACACGTATACTCGCACGTAAAAGTTTAAATTGTGGTAAAGCGTGCGTTATCAATTGCCGCAAAAAGAATTGTTTAGAATTTTAAGTTTGAAAAATAATTACGCGCGCATTTGCTGGTGTGTGTTGAAAAGGTATGAATATAATACTTTGAAGGGTTTAAAATCTTACATGCGCGGGTGAGCGTGAGTCAAAACGCGGAACTGGAAAACAGGCTTAATCAAGGACGACTGCATTCCACTTCTGCGTTTTAGCCACGTACAAGCACGTAAAAGCTTCAATCCTTCAAAATTTGACAGTATTTAAATACACACCACAAACGGACACGCAATTGCTTGAGACTGTAAATTCTAAGCAAGTCTTTTTATCGTTGTTGCTAAAATACGTTTTACTACAGTTGAAACTTTACATGCGTTCACGGAGAACAGAACTGCAGCTTAAACTACACAGTTTGATTTGCAGAATCGAAAGAAGATTACTCTATCACTCCTGAGGATCGTATCATGTGAAACCGTAGGTCATCCAGCGATTTAAAGAGCTAAACATGAAATAACGCACATATTTCAAGTACTTCATCTATTAATAGTGCGTCACTCCTCAAAGAAGTACACGGAGTGCCGGAAACCGCCTTTGACGGCAAGCTGCTACATAGGGGCTGAAGTCTGTCACATCAGTGACGTAATGGAACTTCGTTTGCATTTGCGTGCGATTCCAACTTTCATATATTTCTCAACGTAAATTCATGGAACGAAATACGTACGGAAAAGTACGAACACTACGAAATTCAGAAAGATTGCGACTGATTTGAGAATTGGCACGTCATACGTCTCAATCTCATGTAAGACGTCTTTTTAATCGGATTATTTGATTATTTGTTGAATACACTCGCGTACTTTAACGTCGTATAGAAATCAAAATATCCGGTACGACTACTTTCGTGCAGTTTTCGTACGCACACGCTTAACTTGTTCCTTGACAAGTGTCTTTTGACAAGGCCTTTTTGACGATGCCCCTGACAAATGCCTTCACTTCCCCGCGTGAAAATGCGAATAGGTTTTCACTTTTCATTGGAAATTAACAAGCTTTTTGGACTAGTCCATATTACTGGTGGGTACTACTCGGAAAAAACAGGTTCTCCTGACAAATTGGGATAGTATTTTGAACAAGAACACTTGTACGTTTACGGCACGCGAACAATGAGCAAATGCAATTCGAAATTATTATAAGAAATACTCCAGTAAACTAATGTAATTATAAGCGAGGCGAGTTTCAAACTTGCGGCTTTTATTTTTGAAGAAACCTGCTCGTCTGTAAGGAGTTTGACATTATAATGAAAACACTGATTGTATAATTCGAAATTTCTTATATAGTCTGGCGTTCGGGATGGCAACAACATTGACACGATTTGCAGACGTCTCGTCCCGAAAAACCTACAGCCAGCAATGCGACTCCGACACAAACAAAGCAACCGACAGCCCATGTTCTGTGGAAAACCGACGCGTTGTGAAAAGCGAAGCATCACCGAACGTGCAGTCGTGTCCGTTCTCTGCGAACCAGAATGGGGAAACGTCGAGTCTGAATGCAGACGAGCAAATTAAAGCATCCAGCCAAGACGAAGATCCAAACTCTACGTCGCTATTGGGAACATCAATGACCTTGGATCAAGGAAACACAGAAGGTTTGTAAAAATTTCAATAGAAATGCCCTGGGCGTGAACTCGAATTCAATTTATTTAGCTCTAGTCTGACTCCTTAGCCCCATTTACACTACGCAAACTAACCCGGGTCGAACCCGGGTTAACTCAAATCCACATTAGTTTTTTGGAGTGTAAACACACTAAACCCAAGTTAGTTTGGGCTCTGCTTCGAAGGTGGATTCAAACTAACCTGGATTGAGTGTGTTTACACCGTTTACGCTTCAAAAATCTAACCTGGGTTTGAGTTGACCCGGGTTCGACCCGGGTTAGTTTGCGTAGTGTAAATGGGGCTATAGTTAATCGAGCGACAGTTATAAGATTTTTTTCAAATAATAAAATATTATAAAACGGTATTCAAACAACTATATATTAAACGCATCCATAGCATGTCCGAAGTGTCTATATCAAGATCAGGGACAGTGTGCAGTTATAAGTAGGTGGCTTATGTACAGCGTCCGAGGTTTGGGATTGCACATAGAAATTCATCATTTTCTAAAAGAGTTGAGACATTGGACGTCGTCCAATGCAAGCGTTGAGTCATCACGAAAGTCATACGTGGTGCGCTTCATAGGATGTTTGCCAGAACGTCTTTGAAGTGGTGATGGTTGGTTGTCTGTTTGACGGCATCGTTGACTTAATGTAATGTTTCTGGTGTTTTCATCACGTAAACTTTTTGGCGAAAAGGACCGTGAGAAAATCGACGAACTACCGTTTTTGTTGAAAAGACGCGCGCATATCCTACTGAGCCAAGCGCAAGATTACAAAGCAAACAAAATCTAACTCGAACCACTTTTTTAAACGTTGTTATAAACGCACGCCTCCCAGTGAGTTCACAAATCGTTGTAATTGAACACATGGTGATAGGAATCATCGTTTTATGTATTGTTGTTCTTTTGACGATGGTCGCTTGTTATGTCGCTTCAGGAACAACTGGAATGGTCAGCGAAGTTACTTGCGTATATTGCAATAAGATGATTTTGAACAAGAGTGCTCTGGACGAACACGTGCTCACGAAACATCAGGGGAAGAAGCTATACGACTGTTCAGTATGCGAGAAACGTTTCACACACCGTAGTAGCAGGGACATTCATCTTCGCGTTCATACCGGTCAACGACCGTATGAATGTGACTTCTGTAAGAAACGATTTCGCGTGTCGTCGCATCTTCGTGATCACGTGAGAACGCATACAGGTAAGCGTTAGCACGAACGAAATTTCGCGTTAGAACGCGTAGACCATTCGACTTGGAAAAGCACAGACCTCTACTTCAAATTTGATGTTTTACAGTAGGTTCGCTTTATTGCCGAAGCTGGTAGTTCCCCCTGGATTCGTCTGCTGTTATTTCAAGCCGTTAAACAAGGATGAATTTTGTTTCTGAACAATCAGACCTTTGTTTCCTTTTTACCGCCGAGCGACTAAGAAGATGCGGCGTTTTAGTACTGCCGGTTTAGACCAGTGGTTTAGACACGTTTTCAACAGGAAACTTAGGCTACGTGCACACGGGCGCCGTTTTCAAGCGTTTCCAAAAATGTTTTTGTCTCGTTTATCGTTTTAACGCTTAGTTAACACTTTCCAAAGGAAAATATTTTCAATATATAAAATTAGCTACAGCCTCTGTCCTAAATTGTTAGTGTTTGTATCCGTTCTTGCGTGAAAACACAAATGAAAACGCTCAAAAACGTTACCGTGTGCACATAGCCTTAAGGTCGTAAATAAAGCCTGAGCGGAGGGGTGCTGGTTTATTCACCTTTGTTTCAGTCCGTGCTTACCGGACAAGTGTTCTCTCGTTTAAGGGGCTGTTCACAAAATACGTGACGCTTTTTTGCCCATTTTTTTACGCCCCCCTACCCCCTGTGACGCTCTGTGACGTTTGGTGTTATACCCCCTGCAAAACTACGTGACGCCATACAAACTGACCCCCCCCCTCCTCTGCCTTCTCGGCTGTTGATTGTTAATAAACATGATGAGAAAATTTGAATTTTAATATTACATTTCCAATTATTTGTCTATTCGGAAAGTTCCCATTCTGGGGCTCTTTCTTCTGATTTAATCACAAATTTATTATAATTTTGAATGCACCATAAGTATCAAACGTCACGTGACAGAAGCTGCTTCACCCCCTCTCCCCTTGTGACAATGCGTGACACATAATTAATGACCCCCCTACCACCCAAAGCATCACATATTTTGTACCCTGTACAATGAATAGAGAATAGTCACAAGAACTGGTACCATAAAATATCAACTCAAAGTTGACATCACTTAGAGTACACTTGATGAATGTATCCACTCAATTTCAGATATACTCCAGAACCAATTGGAAACTGGGCTGACTATATGGATGAAGAGTTACAGAAGAATAAGAAACCAAATCATTTTGACAAGAAACCAAAGTATATAACACACAGTATTATGTTCACATAGCAGCAGATTAAGGACCAAAGACAAATCTCATGTATTTTTAGATTTAAAAGAAAGCTTCACCTCTCTGATTCATGTGATAAACCACCACAAAAACCAAAAGAAAACAAACCAGTTCTAACAGATGAACACCGCCTAGCTCAAAGACAGAAACAAGTCGACTTTGGTAAAAACACAGCTGCGTATGGAAGATACATTTCAGAAAAGCCACGGTAAGAATTGTATTGGTATAGTAAGATAATTGTCTATCACTTGGCTCAGTAACTGAACTTGCTCAATAAACATTATCCTGTCTTTTACCAGCCACTGTCGAGGTGTAGATGATCCCAAGACACCGGATAAATTTCAAATCTGCAGTACAAGATCTTGGACAGGGCAAGTGAAATGTTGGAGAAGGAAGCTTCATGATTGGGATCCACCATGCGAAGGAAGAGTGAATATCTTTGAAGTTGTATCAAAAATGTATGTCTATTTGTCATTATGCTACCACCTAGGTACCCAGCAATTCTAAAATAAATTGTTATTTTCTATTTCTTAGCAATGAGAATGCTGATGTGTTTCCTCGCAAAGAAATGAATAAGGATACACACTCAACATCATCACAAAGCGATGGCATCAACTTCTTCAAAGATTTGAACATTGATGAATGTTTGTTGGAAGAAAAGTTGTGTTTGTAGTTTTGCTACTTGTAGAGAAAAACTTGACTATGTACAGTAGTAGAGATGTTGGAAGTTCAGTTGCACTCTGTAAATAGTAGCTGATGTTATAAGTGTGAAATCCTGACATTGGAATCAGAAATCTCAAAAGACACATTGTAAATTTATGTAGTTATTCAACAAGATCACTGCAGAGGTTCCTAAGTTTTTAAAGATAAATAATTTCACTTGTGATCAATGACTAATGATGTTTCAAGCACCTCTTACTGTTATATACATATATCATATTCATCAAATTTTACTTGCCATTTATATGCTTTAAAAACTTCGCATCAGATCAGACATCTCACTTGAATGTGCTTTTGATGTTTTCATAATAATTTAGAGAGAAAAATGAAACACTATAATGGAAAGAAACATGATGACACAAAACCCATAAGACTAAACTTGTTGTTAGTACCTTTATTCAAAATTATTATATTGTTAGTACAACTATGTTCCAACAATGAGGAGGTTTTGGTAACAAGCCGAGTGTCATCTACAATTTATCGATTAATGACATTAGTACATGGTTAGTTTAACTTTACTGTTTTAAAGAAAAGGGCTTGGTACATCAACTTTAGAACAAAAATTAACAGCAAAGCTAATCAGTAAAAAACACAACACCATCCTTAATCATCGACTCAAAGCATGCTTACCATCAGTTTTATGGCCTCGTAGCATCTTAGATTCTCTGTCTGACTGAACCATTAGCTGTGTTGCGATATAAGACTGTTGTAAAATAAAGATCATTAGCTTTAGAACTTTGATGAGATCAACTTTCAAAGCAAAGTAAACAAAGCGAAACAATATTTATGTTTCTATAAGTTACCTGGATTTGCTCCATCACATCTTCTCTCATTTCCTCAGCCATACGATAACTGAAAAAACAAGAGAAACTTATAAATCATATCTTGTTTTCCTTGAGGAAGAGTTATACTGCCACCACCAATAGCAAAGCGTTCTTACACATCATGATCAGCACTATTGTACATCAAGGCATTCTGAAACATCAGCATCATATCTCGTTGAAAACCACTGGTCGTTCGGATAGCCTAAAACAACAACACTTGAAAAATTAAAGCTAACTACTACCAGTACAGACATTATATAGTCTATTGGTCACAACATACCCCACTTTCAATATTTTTCTTTATTGTAGACAGATCCATTGGTCTAAAAGAATTGAATATATATTCATAAACTAGCATCAATAAATCTGATGGAGAAAAAACTTCCTGAAGCAAATTCTGCAAGAATAAGACATCTTGAACAATGTACAACCTTGTACAAACCTTCCTAAAACCTCTAGAAATGTCTAACTGCATAACTCAAATGCAAATGTCTAACTGCATTTACCAGATACCTGTTATAGATTACCCTTACAATGTAAATATAGGATGAAAGATAGTACCTGTAGATGACATTATGGTACCCAGGAGCCTCATCATCAGTGACAGGATGAAGAAAAACATTTGCATACCTAAAGGCAAAAAATTAATTTTCCACAACATCTCAGTTTCCAATACATATAAAGCAGTCACTAACTTGTGGTTGGCAGCAGCTCTCCATACTAGCATGATTGATTTCTTCCAGTTCTTCTGTGCTTGCAGCAATTCCAAATCATCACTTCCGCTTAAGAAGCAAACAGCATGAGATTTTGTTTGGCATTAAAATCTTTGATTTATGTGTTTGCTGATGTCGTTGGATCCAGAGTGAGGTGGCACCAAAAGCATACTTTCTACATTAGCACACTACATAATTCCACTGACCTTTGAGACGTCTGTGAAGCTGGACTATCGGGCACAGACTCCGAACCAAAACTACTCTGTACACTGAGCTCAGCTTTCTCCTCTTTCTTTAAGTCATCTGAATCTTCACATTTCTTAAATTCAGTACCACCATCTTCTGCTTCTGGCTCAATCTTTACATGGACAACTTTTGCAACCTGGAGAAACACAAAGACAGAAAGTATTCTAGACATTGTCTACAGTGTGTTCATTTGTTGGTACCACTTCTGCAGTCTTTGCAGCAGTTTGACTATTCTAGATCATGAATTAAGAAATCCAGTCTCATTCTTACATCTTTTAATGTTTCATCCCCATCATCATCAACAGCCTCTGTTTCCTACAAAAGATATAACTATTCATAATATCCTCTAAGGGACTTAGCTCTCAAATTTACGACCTGTACATACAATACTGACTGCCATGAGTCAAAACAATCACAATACAAATAATACAATTTCCTCAGCAGTTGAACGTAGTTATCAAAAGATATAATGCAATAACATAACACACCTTTGGGGGCTTTCTTGTCCTTGGACGCCCTGCACAAGATGACAAACATGCAATTAACAACTGAAACATCACACAGGATTGTTTGATAATCCAAGCTGCTGCCTACCAGGACGTCTTTTTTCAAGCTTTGGTTTCACTTCTTCACTCGTAACCAATATTTTAGGTGGCGCACCAGACTGGTCTAGAAATTCTGTATCAAACTGATCCTTAGCAGCAGCTGGCTCCTAGAAGAATAAAGTGATTACAAGCGTCAATATCACAATCTGCTAAGTATTTCATACCACACATATGCTTTAAATATAAATGACACTCACTTTACTATCTGGCAGTACATCTGACAATGATGTCTCCTAACAAGACATTATAAAGACACAACATTTATACTGAATATGTATACACTTTTCATTGGCTTTAAAAGCTCAATCAGCTATGTTTACTTATTGATTCTGCACATTTTAGACATATATACCTCTGATGGCTTTCTGTTTCTGGTAATTGAATCTGATATAACATGATATAAAAATTTTGGTAAACCATAAATATATGTTTTCATATGTAAAGCAAATACTTACCAAGTGACCTTTTCTGCATTGACCAATGTTCCTCTGCAACAGCCTTCATCTAAAATGACATAAGCACAATTTCAGAACAGTCCACAACAACATGTTTTGGGGCAACACAAAACTGTCAGTGGAGATATGAGAATCACTTTAAAATTAGCCACCTGGGGTTCTGCAGTGTCATTTGAGTTCTGGAGCTTTGCAGTTGTTGTAAGAAGTTTCGACAACATTGGGGCAACTTCAGTGGCTGATGGGACAGCAGTCCTCGACTTATTCACATCACTTGCAGCATTAGCTCCACCTAGAAGAAAATAAATCATTGATAAGTAAATTATATAATTGTCACCCTAACAACACTGCACATGCGTTACAGACCCTACTACAAGTCAGTTTATTGTGGACTAGTAAGGTAAATTGGGCATTATCGTACTCCAGATCATGATTGGACCTACAAACTTGTAATTTCTACACTACCAGCTGAAAAACCAACCTAAAAAAGGAAGCCCACTTTCAGATGTTTGTTCAAGTGATGTTGGGTGGCTACCTTCGTGATCCACTGATGTACCCTACATTTGGAAATCCCATAATTAAAAAAAAAAGAACTTCAGCATTTGATTCCAACAATATACTTTCCATTTCACAATTTGGAAAAAAACTGCCATGAAGATCAATACCTGATTAATGGTCTCTGCCACGTGTTTTATTTCAGCGACCGGTGCAGTGAGTAAGGTTGATAACAGTCCTGACGATGTCGTACCTTGTGCACTGAGTGAAACTGCACCTGGTACCAAAATGCCATTATCCACATCATGGATAGGAGCTAAGTCTTTCACATTGGGACTCACTTTGTGTTTTGCAAGCTGAAACAGTAACAACATCCATCTTTCTTAACATCAGATGATTCAGCAGCCAGTCAGAGCATCTTTACTCCTTCAATGGCATATGCAACTACTAATCTATGCTACTCCAGATATTATTTGTCCTGGTGAGATTCTTGTAAGATTTCCTAGGTGTTTCTACACTTAGTCAAGTTTTCACACTCACTTGTTTTTCAAAAGAAACATCTACATCCATGGCAGGGTGTTCTTTCAGTACCGCATTGGTTTGTACCAGCTGAGCAAGATGACTTTTATCAGGGATACTGGGAAAGTTTTGCTGAACTGCTGGTGACAAAAGTTGTTGCTAAACAATGAAAAGAATATTTTATAGCTATAGTGTACACTCAAAGGGCCAAGTTGTTTTAAAAAATTATTCTTCACACCATAAGTCATCTCTCTAGTTTACTAAAAGTGAAAATGAGATATTTAAGGGTCTATCACCTGTGCTTGATGCATCATCAACTCCTGCTGGCTGTTGGCACGAAAAAACTGCTGTGGTGGTGAGGTGTGGTCTGGTATGGGCTGCGTTTGACCATCAGGTGGTAAAAGACTGTTGTCTAACCGAACATCCATATGCTGTTGAAGCTGCTGTTGCTGCTGAAACTGTTGTTGTTGATGCATTTGTTGTTGTTGTAACTGTTGCTGTAATTGTTGAAGGTGCTGTTGTTTCTTGAGCTGTTCTATTGCATTCAGTTGCTGTTTATACTGTTGTTGGGTTTGAGCTTGTGATGAGCTGTGGCCGTGCCGGGCTTGCTGTTGCTGTTGGTATTTTTGAAATCTATGAGCATAAGACGCAAGCCCATTAAGGAGAACCTCACCTTGAAATAACACACTCGGTTTCTTTATTTTACCTTTCCGTGGGCTTTGGGACACGAAGATTTTTCAGTTTCTGAGGAGATGAAGAAACAGGACTTTTCAAAGGTTGCTGCACACCAGTCACTTCAAGAGAAAGACAAAAGCACTTTTAAAAAGAGAAAAGCTATGTGCACATGGAGCCAGCATGTTTAAAGCCTAAAATTAAAGTATCCTACGATTACCAGAAGGCGATGATGGTGTTACAGGCTGAGGATATTGCGGAGGTTTTATTGTTTCTCGTTGTTGTGCGCTGTAGCCCGTTGAGGGCTCCATCAGTGGCTTAGTTCTGCTAAAACACAGAAAATACAAACAAAGAAACTTTTATAATTTCAGTCACTAGAAATAGCAAAAGCTTCCTTCTTACTTTTGCAAATTTTCTAGAATCAACGGCAATCGATCATCACATTTCCCGCTGAGGATCATCTCAATTTCAGATTTTAATTTTCTGGAAAAACAGTCAAGAAAACTTTGGAAAAATTTGACTTTTCCAAGACTGTTCCAAGAATTTAATTTAAAACACACCTATACTTCATCTGATCAGCTTTGATGAGCTTTTTTAACTCGTCTATTCTTTCAAAAGTGAATGTTCGTACAATTTGCTCTCCTGGAGTCTCTAGATTTGAACAATTATATTTACGGATAAAAATCGAAAATTTGCTTCATTAGGGAGACACGATATAATGCATTAATTATTACAAATACTCTACGTACCTGTGCCGCCAGTGTCATTGGTTCTCTTCCGTCTAACAAGAGATAAATTTTATAACAAATTAATGTAGACTCACAATTGAAGATCCAAAGCTTCAGCGCTCAAGTCCGGCTACTTTTTCAAGGGTTACTAACTCTATATACTATGAAAATTTTTCTTCACAACTTACTTTGGTGTTGCAACTTTCTCTAACATTTCTGAGTACTGAGCAGCACAACTCTAGAGTGTTTATATGATAAACAGCATTATGCCGAGCAGACTTCATTTCTACAACAATCATTTAGACTCCAAAGCTTATACCTTTTGTGAATAGAAATCCGGTGGCCGTGGTTTTACACCAAATGCTGACTCAGCAATAGGTTTAACAGTTCTACTGACGGATACCCTGAAAGTATTTAAGGAAATAAGTCAAAAACTAAGGATAAACCATGTGGCTTGTACATGTGATTATGCATATTTAAACATTTGTCTATTTAGTATTAACTTATTAAGCAGAAACATTCCATTTCATAATTAATGCAATTGAATGCCACAGATCACTTCAATGGCAGTGGGAAGACTTTGATACTCAATAAAATGTTATTGTACACCAGTGGGGAGGGGGGGAGAAGGTAATGGCACACAAACTCACCAATTTTGATCTCCGCTACGTAAAACTGAAGATGCCAAAATTAATTTTTCCCTCACACTCCACTCATCCTGCCCAGCAGCCGAAGTTGACTTCAGTTCTAGTGTAAAGTATCAAGCGTGATTTAAACACTTTCAAACCAGAATAAAATGGAGAATACTCGCTCTATAAACGGAAAACATACTCACTTCGCGCCATATTGGCCGCCATGATACTTTTTCAGACGCATGCGTAGTAGCGGTTGTGGCAGTTAAAAAGACGGTTTTTGCAGTTGATTTTGTGAGAAAAAAACTTATCAAGTTTACTATATTATAACAAGATGAAATAAGACGAAACTTTAAAAGTGATATGCTTTTTCTCTCAGCGAAAATAACATGGGTTGTAGTAAGCATTTTTGTGGGTAGCCGCCCGCGCTTGCGCGGTCAGCGGCTACCCACTATGTTATAACCTAAAAATGTCCAGTTTAATGTCCAATCTTCGGCAGTCGTCGACTTGACCGAGTAAGTGGCGATCACGCGCTCGGATAATTTTCGGACAATATCGGAAATTAAACTTTGACGCACTAGCTAGAATAGAGTGAACAAACTTTAAGCAATAAAACAGAATATTGTACTCAGCAGAAAACGCGATATGATTTCTTTAGCATTAACCTGTTATACTTAGTGTACGTTATCTTACTGATGCGACATTTGGAATGTGAAGCATGTTGGAT